>CAMXCT020001898.1:0-40000 GCA_947184155.2 Cladocopium goreaui | reverse complement strand
GAGAGAAAGAGAGAGAAAGAGAGAGAAAGAGAGAGAAAGAGAGAGAAAGAGAGAGAAAGAGAGAGAAAGAGAGGAGACCTCAACCACCTTTCCATCAGTGGCTTCGCTCTGCTATCCGTGATTCACAACAACCAACCGCTCCTATAGGTTTACTATTTATGAAACTTCCGCCACCGCCTTGCGCGGTACTACTGGCAATGATATATTGATGATTAATGTTGATAATTAGTGGCTAATGGTTAATAGATCAATGGTAGATTAATATCAGCTAGCCAAAAACTCCTAATACCATTAGCAATGATTAACCATATAACCTGAATGGTATATCAATGGATATTTACTATATAATGGTACATTTGGTTGATGATCAATTAGTGGCTAGTAATATCAGCTAATCATGTCTGGATGGCATATTGATGGATATGTATAAAGGTTTATTCCTGGTTAATGAGTAGTGATTAATGGGATATGATGGCTAGTAATCCCAATTATTACATCGCAAATGAATGGATATAATCAATAGATGCTAATCAAACATATTATATCCCATTGGTTGATGATTAATTTTAATGGATGTTTATAGTGGTATTATTAATGGTTATATAATGGTTAATGATTGATGGTTAATGTTGATGATCAATGGCTGGTCATATCAGGTAATCATAGCCGAATAAAACGAGTACTAGTGATGATTGGCCATGGTTAGTAATGGTTAATGGTATGTTCATGGTTAATGATTAGTGATTGAATGGTGTTCTTTAATGACTATCAGTTGGTTGCTAATATTCAATGGTATGTGATGTAAAAGGTTAGTAATGGTAATGATTAATGCTTAATTATGGTTGGAAGTGCTTAATGGTTCATGATATAAATGATAGGATATCTAATGATTAATGGATATTTAATGGTCAATGGCTATCCACATTATTCATGAATACTGAATGGGATAGTGATGGTTAATGATTAATGATTCGTCCTTTAATGTTATTTTTAATGACTCTGATTTTCAATGATTATAATAGATAGAGAAGGGATTTTAACCATCAAAGATGATGGGTATAGTTTATGGAGACTGTATCTTGGTTGCTGATATTTACTGAGGTATGGTGGAGAATTCATGGATGCTCATAATATGGATACTCATGGTATGTTTGATAGGATATCTAATGATTAATGTATATTTAATGGTTAATGGTGATCCACATGATTAATGAATATTAATTGTTAATGATTCGTGATTATATAGTGAATTATTTTTTGACTTTGATTCTTAATCTTTATAGTCATAGAAAAATGAATTTTAACTATCAAAGATGATGGGGATATATGTGGATCTAACATGATAAAAGTGATGAATGATGCTTGATCAAGATTGTAAGTGGACAATAACTTATACTGTAACAAGTAGCCTAGCTTTGCAGGACTGTTCTTGTTTTTCGGGGCGTGCATTTTCGTGTCACCAGTCCCCGGCCCCAGAGATTACAACCCAACAGATTCGCTGTTGGGAACTAATGACTGTAAAAGAGAATTTAAGCATCATTTTTGTTGTGGATTTATGGGGTTACCTATTGCTATCCATGATTGGTAGGTGGGATAAATAATTAGCCTGTAGTGGCAGAATATTAACTTATAGTGATATATAGTACATTTATTACATCATAGTACTATAATATATAATCTCTATCATGGTATCAGTGAGATACAGTACACCATATTACATATTACTGTATATATATATAATTGTTTTTTTCCTCACATCCAAGGGTTCAAAAGTAATCAAGGGTCACATGTTATACTAGTGGCGCTGATCTGCTCAATTAACATTGAGCCATTTCGAAAAAACCGTGAGTCAAAGAAGCTGAACTTGGCACTTGGCTTGAGAGTTACTTCCAATAGCGCTACTCTTAAATTTACTAGAGAAGAACCGCCATCCGGATTACTTGCATTACGGATGCCAGAGCCCACAGTGGATCCCCGAACTATTGAAATCAGAGTAGGCCCATGATTTTGCGACAGAACATACCTGACTTCTACCAGGTTAGATTTGCGATGGATCCTACTTTGTCCAAATACTTTTTGCGATGGATCCTACTTTGTCCAACATTAGTTTGCGATGGGACCTACCCAAATCCATCTCAAAGCGCTTCAGGTGAGACTGATTGGAAACCAAGGACTTGTCTCAAACAATTTGGGGGAATTTGTGCCATCTGTCTCAAAGGGATGTGGTAGAGATGCTTTTTTGAAATTCAACTTAGAGATGGATTTGGGTGAGACTTATCCCTAAGCATTGATTTGGACTGGCAAGCCTTTTCAGACACATGTCCACTACCAGTACCCCTAATACTGGCAGGCTGTGTTTGAGATGGGGCCTACCCAAATCCATCTCTAACCAAACTGTTGCCTAACACCCAAAACCCCTAGAGTTTTAAGACAAATCATGTTAAACCTTGCTAGCACATACCATGGCAATAGTTAGATTTGGCATCATTTTGAGATGGACTTGGGTAGGTCCCATCGCAAACTAATGTTGGACAAAGTAGGATCCATCGCAAAAAGTATTTGGACAAAGTAGGATCCATCGCAAATCTAACCTGGTAGAAGTCAGGTATGTTCTGTCGCAAAATCATGGGCCTACTCTGATTTCAATAGTTCGGGGATCCACTGTGGGCTCTGGCATCCGTAATGCAAGTAATCCGGATGGCGGTTCTTCTCTAGTAAATTTAAGAGTAGCGCTATTGGAAGTAACTCTCAAGCCAAGTGCCAAGTTCAGCTTCTTTGACTCACGGTTTTTTCGAAATGGCTCAATGTTAATTGAACAGATCAGCGCCACTAGTATAACATGTGACCCTTGATTACTTTTGAACCCTTGGATGTGAGGAAAAAAACCTTTATATATCAAACTTCTCTATCATAGTATCATCCCACTATCCTATTTGGTTCCCATGATCTTGTTGATGTCGCCAGTCCTGGAAGGCGCGCCTTCCGCCCCGCATGTGATCACCGCAGCACAGCCTTGGCCTTGAAGCCAGGAAGCCAGGAAGCCATGGACAGCGAGAAATGATTGACCTTTTACGCTTCCATAGCTAAATGAATAGCTATGTGACCTATGGTAAATAATGTGAATGACCACTATTTACCATTAAAATGATTATTTTCCATAGAAATGTGAACTTACCAGAAGCTATTCTGGAATTGAATATCATATTTTGTCATTCTACACTACAAATGATCTGCTCTATACACAGAACATGCTCTGCTTCGGGTGAAGCCCGGAAGGCTGATAGCTGATTTAGAAGAAGCACATTCTGACTATATAATTTATACTTAATTATATATATATAGATAGATACACATCATATATCATGAATGGCAGATTAGTCTGACATACATATTCTGAGATATGTACTAGACTTACTAGAGATGGATTCTGACATACATTCTGAATTATTCTGACATGACATAATCATCCAACATATTTAAGAACAGTTCTCAAGACCCTCACCAAATAGCTGACATTCTTTTAAAGAAAACATAAAACCTGGATAAATGATAAGTAACTCTGTTTCTGTTTAAAAGAGCTTTCAAAAAAGGACCACTTTGACAATCGCTCAAAGCCAAGCTTACCAGTATGCTCTGCACGCTGGACCGCCCTGCATACCGATGCAAAGAGAATGCACAAACCACAACGTTGTCACCAAAAGCATCCAAATCCACAAGTTCCAGACACGTTGGACACAATGTATACCTACAAATAGTATCAAATAGTTTTGCTGGATTCTATCTGAGCCATTATGCTGGACCAAGTACGCCTATCTCATCTCAGTATACTGGGTTGATAGCTTCCCCTACTACGGGGTAAGTTATAGCCCAAAATAATCCAGGTAGTACAATTCCCAAGACCCACCAAGGTATTTTTCATAGCTCATCTATTCATTCCTCTATTCCACAAAAGTCCCAACATTTCCCTAACCACCGCCCGGAACGGCGCGGCGCACTTGTGACTTCTGCCATGGCATCTGGCCACCCTAGTCCCAGCAAAGCTTCCACCTGGAGGGTTGGGTCTGAAACAGAATAAAATGATAGTATATATGTCATATGTAGAGATATGGGTGTATGTATATAATATATATATATATATTCTGTGTACATATGGAGATATATGGGGATATATGGATATACATATATATATATATATATTTATATTATATATATACATGGTTTGTAAATCAAGAGTAACTCTGGTTGATAATGAGATAAATAAACCATCCCCAAGGATCAAGCCATGATAGTTTAGGTAGTTTACAATTGATTTTTGAGCAACCATGATAATGGTAAATATAATAATATATAATGGTATATATATAAATATTACATAATACAATATAATACAACCATGGTATATATAGAATACAATATAATGCGTTAGAATAATATATAATGTGAAGATTGTTGGTGTACTATGATGATACTACTAGTGACAGAGTGGGGGAACCCAGTGCGCCAGTACGGCGATGAACCATCCCCAAGTTGGGTTTAGGGTTTAGGGACCCCTGTAACTGGGATGGTCAACCAAGCAAACGTTCCTGCTTTTCATTTGTTTTCCATGATTACCCGGCCTGGTTAACGTTTACATAGCGAACTGGAAAATCACTATTTTTAATGGGTAAATCCACTATTTCTATGGGCCGTTTTCAATAGCAAACTGTTAGTTAAAAAAAGAGGGTATCTGTGTCCCTCATGGATCAAAACAAAGCTCTCAATGATATATACCCTCTGGTGAACTAACATAGCAATGGAAAATGGCCATTTATAGTGGATTTTCCCATGAAAAATTGTGATTTTCCATTGCTATGTTAGTTCACCAGAGGGTATATATATATATTAGGTCAATAAATAGACAGATATTAGGAGATTACATCTGGACCACTTTGAAATGCCAAAAAAATCTGCTGCTGTCCAGGAAGCCACTGCTTTGTCATGATCATCCCAAGGATGGAACTTAGCCTGAAAATTTTCCCAGTAGATTAATGAGATATCCAAGGATATGATATATATCTATAATAGTCTATAATAGTCTATATGTATACTATGGTTTTGGTATGTTAGGGATATCTTTGATATCTTTCAAAAAATCTATATGTACAACATAGAAAACCCTCGTGTTTCTAGTGGGAAATCCATGTACATCCAGTGATCTCCCATGGAAAATATCTCCTGTCGAATCTCCATGACGTGGCCGGGCCGGGCATGACCTCTTTGACGTTGCCCTTAAAGAGATCGATTTCAGGCAGCAAAGCCCGGACCTTTTTTAGCCCAGGTTGGAGTCAAAATTCATGGAGACTGAACCATGACTGAACCATGAAAGAAATGGTCCTTGAATGGGACTTTTTATAGAATTCTCATGGAGGAACTAAGTGGAATTAATGGGATGTTATGGGATGTATAATAATCAAAGTATTGCTGGGATGAAAACGCTCGCCTTGTCCTCTGAGTACCCTGAGCACCTGGCACCTTCCAGTTGATCTGCCTGGTGTCGACAAATGTTCGCTGCAAATTGGTCATTGTTATCGGATGGTCGGTAGCTCACGATGGGTACTGGTTAAAGATGGTTAAAGGGGAGATGTACAGTGAAGCGATTTGTGATTTCGTCCACTGGATCAGACAAAACAAACGTTTGCAGACACCAAAAAGATGCCGAACAATGCTTCCAGGATTTTGGGTCGATTTTACGAGTTCAGATTTCCAGGTTTCTCGCTGTTCTATCTTTTGTGGCTAAATAGAGTATATATATTTATATAGAGTTAATCAATATGGCTACGAGTCAAAACCCTAAATATCCTACCCTTAAAAAAATAGCTGGTATAGCTGGATGTTTCTTCCCCCATGGTAATTATCCATGGCAATTTCATAGGTAACTTGACCCATCACCATATTACCCTCTGGTAAACTAACAGGTCGCTATTGAAAATTGCGTTGATTTACCCCTTCAAAATGGTGATTTTCCAGTTCCAATGTTAGATTCTTCCATTTATCCATCGTTTTTTCTATGTTTACCGTAGCTTATCCGATGGTAATCCATAGGAAACCATAGGTTTTCCATGTTTATCCAATGGTAATCCATGGGAAACCGTGGCTTCCTGGCACCTCATGTCCGTTGGCATCCAGCGACACCGTCGGCCGCCGCAAGGCGCGGCTTGTAGCGCGCAAGCGCCGTAGGAAGCTGGGCAGTGTCTGACGCAACGTGGGGCCATAGGAATACCTGGGATCCCGGAGATCGGCATATAGAGAGTTGTCATGTATGTATATATATATATGTTATAGATATGTAATGATGATATGTAATGATGATATGTAATGATGATATGTAATGATGATATGTAATGATGATATGTAATGATGATATGTAATGATGATATGCATTTGTGCAAGAAGAAGAAGAAGGTACGGATGCAATCTGTGCACATACACATGTGAACACACATGTGAAGATAACATGGCTATGAATAAGAAGCTACAAACAGGATATGCTTTTTGTGGGGCTTGGCCAAAATTCCATCACGGGGATATGGGCCATAGTCATTCAGGGCGTCGATGATGAAATGTGGCAATGGAAAATACCTCATTTATAGATGATTTTCACATGAAAACATCCATTTATGAGGGATGCTCATATTTGACTACCCGAGGCTATACATATTTATATGGGGAGGTCGATCATGTTGAACCATGCCCAAGCCACCTTGGTGGCTGGTTGGGTTCCAAGTCTTTGTCAACAGCTGAATGTCTGGTTACCCTCTGGTAAACTCCCATAGCGAATTGGAAAATCATCATGTTTCATAGGTAAATCAACGAACTATAGTAACTAAATGGCCATGTTCAATAGCAAGCTGTTAGTCATTGCCAGGAGGTAATGGTGTTCACATGTCTATGTCGCCATACTGTGGATGGGCCAGCGATCCTGCACCACCAAAAGGATGCTTGAAAGCCTATAAATAATGGGATAAACCACCATCAAAGATAGCAATTGGAAATCCCCCATTTATATCCATTTATAATATATATATATATGTATGGTTGGTGGTTGAGCCCTACCCCTCTGAAAAATGATGGAGTTCGTCAGTTGGGATGATTATTCCCATATATGAAATGGAAAAATACAAGATGTTCCAAACCACCAACCAGCTATAAATAATGGAATAAACTGAATAAACCCATCGTTTTCAACTGGTGCTTCGGATTTCGCGTTGCCATCCACAGTATCAGTCTCACTCACACAATCACATTATGGGTGACCCTGGGACCCACAGAGACCCACAGACCGGCGAATTCGAATGTGCGAAACCTGCCATAAACCTACCATTTAAGTGGATGATATCACCATCAAAATGGTGATGACTTGGGGATGGTTTACATTGAGTGAATCCCACTTTTATCAAATTTATTTTGTTCGGTATTCCAATTTTGCCCCATAACCGCAGTTGCCACATCTATCCCTTCACTGTGTCCAAAGCTACACTCCTCCCAGGTGGATGTGAACCTGCAGCTCCGAGGCTTTTTCGAAAACATGAAGATCATCCTACTTGACCATGATACTTTTGGGAGTCTCCGGGGATCAACCGTGGGAAATCCATTTTTTTTCAACGGCAAGATGTTACTCAGAAAATCATCAATGGTCGACATTCCAATGCTTAGTGGGACTGATTACCAGGCCACTGTTGGACAAAAAAAGCGCAGCTGTAACGTTTTGGACCCAGAAAAAGCGAGATGAATCTAGATGTGGTGTTTACCCAAGGCCAAAACCCATCCCTGATCCGTGTATAAAATTCTACATGTGCTCCGGACCCAATGCCATAAACCATCCCCCAAATCAACATTTTTGGTGGTATAAACTATCCCCAACGGTAGGTTTGTGGGATTGGGTTTATCACCGGACCGGCACGGTGTCAAATTCCCCATGGATTTTTTGCGCAGGAAAGTTCCCGCAACGGGAAGACTTTGCAGCAAAGGGACAAAAACTGATTAGTAGAAAAAAAAGAAAAGTGTTTCTATATGGGGCTGTTCGATGATATTTACCACATATTTCGGGTGCCATTGCTCCATCTATGACTTGGGGCAGCGAATCATGGTTGTTGTGAGTTACCCTCTGGCAATGACTAACGTAGCTATTGAAAATGGCCATTTATAGTGGATTTTCCCATTGAAAATTGTGATTTTCCAGAGTTTTTTGTATGTTTACCAGAGGGTACCTAAAGCCCTAAAGCCAGCGCCCAAACGAAGACTGAGTCGCGGGCTCATCAGCTCGTTCCAGCTCAGACTGCGTGGCGTTGCTGAATGGCCAATATTCAAATCTAAAGCATCTTCGGTACCCTAGGGTAAATGACAGTAAATATGTGGATGGACATGGAAAACCTATGGGTAAACCCTAGGAAAATGATCATCAGTGGATTTTCCACTTCTCGAACTGTTAGTTTACTGGAGAGTAAACGGATTGAATTTCCACTGAGGTAAAGCCATGAAAAGCCTCTGGTTTTTTTCAATCCATGATTTCGAAAAGGCATCCTGTGGTTCAAATTTATTCAGAGACAGATATATGGTCCACCCATCAACATCCATCAACCACAACCCGTCGGTTCATCGCTGTTATTGGTGAATCACCGATCATATCCGCTGTTTTGGCTTGGTCTTCCATTTCAATCCACAGTTTCAATACCAAGCTTTTAAAAACGGTCTAAAGCCAATTTCTTGGGGGGTTTAACGGTTAAATCCCTCTTTGTATCTGAAAAAAATGCTACTCTCACGAAAAAATTGAAATGTTTCAAAATTGTACAAAAAGAATTGAACTCCATTTGCTCATCGTTTTTCCAACAGTTTTCTCATCTGTTTCCAAACTGGTTCCAAGTCTTACAATCTGGTTCCATGTATTCATGCGTTCCCCATTTTTTTCTTCTTCCATCTTTTCCAATATGTTTCCAGCTTTACAGTTTGTCACAGATCCTTTTTCCCATAAATTGTCCAAACTGTATCCCATCGGCTTCTTTCGATATGGTTCTTCCCAACCTTCCAACAGCCAACCACCCAATGTTTTCCCCCCAGCGAGGAAAAGATTTGGAGATGAAAGATTTGGAATTCCCATCCATTTCCCCAAAAAAATCTCCAATCTTCCAGCCTACCAGGTGGATTTCACAATCATTTCGCGGATTTAACCCACAGGTCTCATAGGCCATAGGCCATAGGTCTTCCAAGATGTTTCCCCACAAAAAATCTTCCATGTTGGCGGCAGAAATCCAAGATCTTTCTTCCAAGATGTTTAACGATGGGAAAATCTTCCAAGATACCGTCTGGTAAAGTCTGGCAAACTAACATAAGTATACATAACTATTGAAAATCACCACTTTTAATGGGTACTCTCTTTGAAAATAGACCCTACGGTCCCTACGGCCTCGATTTTAGAAAACATAGATCCTGAGGCTGTAAAACAACAGCCTAATCAACTATTAAACTGGGCCATGTTCATCATTTTCCAAGAGTTATGTTACATTACCAAAGGATATTCCATATGTTCCAGATGTTTCCCCAAGATTTCCACATCCGAAGGATGCTTTCCTGCAGGCTTTGCGCCAGCAGCTCAACATCCAGCTCCGGCGCGGCGCCGTAGCAGGTCACGAAGGAACGGCCCAAAGATGGGCCGCTGAGGATCTCGGCGGCAGGACCCATGAAAAAGATTGAAAAATTGTGATTTTATGGGATTTCATGGGATTTCATGAGATTTCATGAGATTTCATGGCTTGTTTGAGGCCATCATATGCTGATTTTGATGGATTTTCATGGGATTTTCAATCATGATCTGGATTTTGGGGGATGAACATCAGAAAAACAGCTCTGGAAGGATGTGAACAGAAGGATACTAGGGCTTTGAGCCATAGCCATATAAATGGAGGATAAAACTGGAAAAAATATCCATGAACCCAGCAGGTTTATCAATGTTCATCACGGATACGGTTGGAAAAATCATGTGTAAATGGCGATAGAATGGGGATAAAAATGGAAAAAATGAAGTTTCCACCATCATCTTTAGGTCTGGAACTTTCCGGCAGCTAATATTGGGGGATGCGTTGACCACTGGGGATATATGATATATGATGATATATGAATAACCTGCAGTAACCAACAAAATAATAGGAAATCAACATTTGACGACTGTGATGCGTTGGCCATGAGTGCCCTATACTATAGTGCCCTCTTTCAATTTCAATCCCCTCCATTTCTCCGTTTGAACAAGGATTTCCCTTTGAAAATGAATGGAAAAATGGTACCTGAAGAATTAGGGGACAAACACTCAAATCCAGTGGTTAATCATCATCCCCCCCATGAAACTTGCTTATTTTGGGGTCCAATATCTCCCATGCAATTGACCCGATCCGAGACGGCACCGTCTCAGAAGGGGGAGAAAAAAAAGAGCGCTGGGGATAAGGTTATATCAACCAGTAAATTAACATAGACCCTGCCAGATAGGGGTTGAAAGATTAGTTTCCACTAAAGATTGTGATTTCCAGTGTCTATGTTCATTTACCAGAGGGTATATCAACCAAAACGCTAGTTTATAACTATAATTTATGATCCTATCAACTACATCAACTATAGCTTATACCTATGAAGGTTATATCAAGCATGATGCTCGCTTGTGATTTATGGGGAAATCCCTCAACCTTAGCTTCTCACAAAACAGGGAGTCTCTCGAGATGGGAAAGTGACATGGTTGATCCCACCCGTGCCTCAAGAAAACATGGGGATTTGAGAAGAAAAGAAATGACCAACGATTTATATATATATATAACGTGTATATATATATATATAAAACGTGTATATATATATTGTATGTATATATATATATATATCGTATGTATGTATATATATATATATATATCGTATGTATGTATATATATATATATGTCGTATGTATATATATATAACGTATATGTATATATATATCGTATGTATATATATATATATCGTATGTATATATATATATATATAACGTATATGTATGTATATATATATATATATCGTATGTATATATATATAACGTATATGTATGTATATATATATCGTATGTATATATATATATATCGTATGTATATATATATAACGTATATGTATATATATATATATATTTATATCGTATGTATATATAACGTATATGTATATATATATATATATATCGTATGTATATATATATAACGTATATGTATGTATATATATATATATCGTATGTATATATATATCGTGTGTATATATATAACGTATATGTATAAAGAACCAAAACGGATTTAGAAGCTACCAAAATCAACAGGGCCGTCGAAACACCTTATCCCATCCGACAACAACTCATTTTTGGTGGGGGTAGTTGAACCGCAGTGGCACATGGCGAGGGATTCCACGGCGGCTTAATGACATGTTGCTGACTTGTGGAATCAACAAGCAGCAATGATCACATTTGGAGGTTTCATAAGTCATTCAAGTACCCCCGAATCATTCATGGCATGGATGACCAATATGACCATGACATCATTGACTTAGTATTGAAACCTATTGAAACCTATGGTGCTAAGTTATGCTAAGTTATGCTAAGGGCCCATTTTGAGACCCATTTGTTGCCAGGCAACCACACAGGATCCTGTGGACTTTTCGCTGTGTCTCTGAAGCTTCGCTTCCTGGAAACTGACCCCCTTTAGGCGCCATATCGTCGAGGTATCAAGATGCAGGCGTCAGGGCAATGATCTGGGTGTGGCCACCTAATAATATACTATTATATAATATGCTACGATGTAATGTAATATAATAATGTAGAATATGATAGAATATGATGTAATGTAATGAAATATAATATAATCCAAGAATGATAATATATATATATTGTGTAATATATATATATATAATTTAGTACGGTTCCATGATTTTGAGTCACACTTCTCTGACTCTAATCACGTCCAGGACGCATTCCAAAACCATCAGTCGGGATCCCGACTCAAGTGGCCACCGCTAATTGTTCTCCCATTTTTGCAGTTTCAAAACATCGAAAATACCATCTGGTTATTTAACATAGCCATGGAAAATCACCATTTATAATAGGTAAACCATCTATAAATGAGCCATTTTCCATGGCTATGTTAAATAACCAGACAGTAATGGAGAAACCATGTCTGAAGTCGCAAAATACCCAAATGTTGGGAAGAAAAAGAGGGTTTTTTTCGGCTTCTAATTTTGACACACGTGGGGATGTAAGATCATACAATGTAAGCAACAATCAGAACTTCAAAAATGGCAAAGATGCCTCAAGCCAAACCTGGAAACTCATGACGAAGCTGTATGGGCTGCACAGGAACCAAAAATGAGTGGTTTCAGGGCCGACAAAGTCAATTAACATATCAATGCCTTGTCAGTTCTGATCCATGGGAGGAACAGTTTTCGAGGTAAATGCGCCTATCAATGTATGCCTGTGTTCCGCTGGGATTCCTCTGCAAAAGTATCACCTGACACTTAAATTAAGGGCATGACCATCAGCTACTTGCAACTGGCCAGAAATGTACAGGTTGGAAGCGCTGGAAAGAGTCGTAGAAATCCCCATCCCCATGAGCTTGGAAATGGTTGCAACCCTATAGGCATCGGTCACAGTTCAGGGGAATGACTCACACCAGCCATACCAGCCACAAGTCTGTTGGCTTTTGACCCATGTGATCCCATGTGTGTTGACTCCGATTTTGGGATGGTAAAGAAATGACAACCAACTAACTTGATCTAACTTGTATAGAGTTCTTTTGAAGGCACCCCGCCATATTTTTGTGCTCTGCCGGGCCATTTCCGCTTCAATCAAGACTCGATCCCCATGCTTTCCAGCCGCGCGGTCAGCATGTCTGCAAAGGCGTCCTTTCCGACACAGGCCTGGTCTCCGGCTGTGGGAAGCTAGTGGTTGTTGAATCCCTATGGGCTATATATAGCATATATATATATATATGTGCACATGTATGTGTATATATATACATATAAACATATATATATATATATGTGTGTACATGATGTATATGTATATATATATACATATGTGTATATATATATGGGATAATCTGTATATGTATATATGTAGGTGTATATAAATATATAATATGTGTATCATTCAAAATCGAGTATTGATCGTTCCATGGTGATCCGGAGGTATGGAACGAGTGAATTACTTCCGGACCTACTGAGAAGGTACATTAAAGTGGCCTCGGATAAGTGCAACTTGTCAAATTTGGGTATGGATTAAGGGTTGGGTCAACGGAATAGATCAGAATCATATCCCTTAGAGATATATGGATCATAGGTATGGATCGGGGCTATGGATCGCCTGTGGGTCCAGGGTATGGATCGGGGCCTTACATTTTAAGCCGCGGCTATACATTCAACCAATCCCCACAAATGGATATATTAAGTGTTTATATATTAATATATATATAATCAACCGGGATCACCGTCCAAAGGTAGGATGGAAAATTAAACATGTTAGCTATACATAACAGATTCAAGTCAAGGAGATATCTATAGTATCTACAGTACAGTCTTGTTTAAACTCCCCCTTGCATGTTACTTGAGGCCATTATTTCTATAAGATTTCAATTTTTGGCTGAGTTCCAACCACCTCAAACTTGCAGCCCAGGGGCGTAAAAGGTCACACGGCCAGGTCCAACCAAAGAGGCTAGGTGCACAGCAGTGTTCAAGGCACTTCCACCTCTGTTGTTCAGCGGCCCCTGGAGCCCTTAACCCGGATCTTCGCGTAATGAACACACATACCGTAAAAGCATCCCTACTTTTGGTGGCCGGTTTGTGGGTTAAATTCCAGTGCTTCAGTAAGATTAAATTCGTTAAATTCAGCCTATATCTTGAATTTGTCAGCTTAAATCCCCATGTTTGATCACTTAAATCCCTACTGAAATCGCAAGATAAATCCTCCAGCTTAAACCCACTAAGTTTCCCAGATAAACCTTCAGATTGGCAGTTTGAAAAAAATCCTCACCAGTCAAAGTTTTCATGATCAGAACCCTACTTAAAGTATATCTTTTGCTCAAAAACAGCCATTTTCAACTGGTTACCCTCTGGTAAATTAACATAGACCCTGGCAAATAGGACTTGGAAGATTAGTTTCCATTAAAAATGGCTTATTTTCAGGGTCTATGTTTATTTACCAGAGGCTAACACCCCATTTCCCGGGATTTCCAGGTCAATCTCCGGTGGTCCCCGGTGCTCCCCGGTGGCACCCGCGCGCAACGCGATGTGCTCCGCCGTGGCATCGCCCTCCGGCGAGGGCAGCTGGGCGAGGCCGCCGCAGACAACGTCCACCAGGGCGTCGCCCAGGACGTGGAAGCGCACCATGGCGAAATGTTGATGCACATTGTAGAGATATATTATGTATAATAATGTATGTATATATATATATATTATGATGATATATTATAGATACAGTATACATATAGTCTAGAATAGTCTCTATATTATATATATACACACACTGTATATATATATATATATTATACTGCAAATATATGTAGATAATGAAATGGATTGACTGATTTACATCTATTCTGATTGATAGATTGATATGTTCTATAGATGATTTGGATGAGTTCTTTAATGTTCCGCATATGATCGGTTTTTTGTTATGTATATAGTATAAACAGTATATATTATATATACAACCATAACGTAAGTACTGTTCATGTGCTGATAATGACTTAAATGGATGGTTTAAATGGCTGTGAGAGGTGTTGTTATTTTTTGTTGGATTTATGCCCGTTTTGTAAGGAGCTCAACCGGCTGAAAGATTTTCAGGGGCTGAAGTCTACTTAGCCCTTGCTTTTTCCCTGATCCTTACTTGGGGGTGCAGTCGGGTCCGCCTTTACGGTTATGTAGCACCACAGTCGAAGGGGGTATATCCCAATTTATACCCGATACGAAGGTGAACTCAACACATCCCCCCCAACCACTCTACGCTGCTCTTACTGAGCAGGTTCGCCTATGGCGAAAGAAACACACACCCATTAGATGCACATGAAAAAAATACCCCAAATTCGTGGCCAACCCCACTAAGTCTTCGCACTCAGGCTGCAAACCTTCCTGTGGTGGAAGCAGTCGTGAAAGAAGTGAAGAAAAACATGTTGATGACAACCGCGGATGAGTAACCCCTCTAATTATGGGTGCCATTTTGGCTGGAAATTATCACTTTATTACCCCCGGTTTGACATTGCCCAGAGCTCAATGAGAAATACTCTGAGAAAGCAATGCTGAAAATAATTAGCTATGGGCCTATGGGCTATGGACATATCAACCAACCACAATAACACTTCAAAAGAGAAAAAAAACTCAGCAAGAACTGGCGATTCAAAAGCGCAATTCCTACAAAACTAGATAAAGAACAATGCAAACATGAATTAGCCTGCAAACCTACATGGGAACACCACATATATATATAATTATATATATACATACATATGATATATAGATATATATATATATGTATATGTACATATATATATATATTGAGCTATTTATATATATTTATATTCATATATCATATATTTATATATTTATACATTGGTGTCGCAAAACCATCACATGTATATATTTACTTATATATATATACATGTATGGGTATGGGTCAGTTCATCCTGTAATCTCCTGGTTTTCACGAAAAAAAAACATGTGTATGTCTGAAAATAGCGTGCCCCCAAATGTGATGGCTTAGAACATAATCTTCCCCATGAAAATCATAGTTTTGGATGCATACCCTCTATTCTGAAAAACAACTCCAAGTAGATGTTCCAAGTGTGTGAATTCTTGTATTGTAGATGGGTATTATAGGATATTATACGTATACCGTATACCGTATACCATAGTAGATGTTTCGGATTTATATCCTATACATCTATCCCCTGTTATATTCTCAAAGATATGGAGATTTCGATAGATGGGGGATCCCCAAAATCTTTAGTTTATAATTTATTATGGAAAATCCCCATAAAAAATGGATGATTCAGGGCTACACTCGTTTTCAGGAAACCTACGCTCACCTGTTGCGGCAGGTAGCGCCAGGCATTGATGAGGCCCCTCAGGGAGTCTGACCTTGGAGGAAGACCATCACCCCCATTATTATCCATTGATAGATGGGATTTATCCATTATAAATGGGATCTTAATGTGATTTTGATGGGATAAACATCCATTTTAATGGGATTTTAATGGGATTTCCATTATAAACCATCCAGCTATTGGGGTACCCCATTTTGCTGGAAACCTCCACATAGCACCCTGAAAAATCTGAAAAGAACATCAAAAACAAACCATAGTTTTAGTGGTTGAAAACTCATCTTCCAAATAGGGTCGCCATATGGATTGATGGTTGGAATCCAGCCCATAGACATGGTGTACTATTGGGGATGATTATCACAACTCGTTTGGTGATTTTTATTTCAAAGCCTCAGCTAAATGTTCAATCAACTGCTGCGAAGTTAAAAAAAGAAACATCTTGGTTCAATCAACTGTTCAATCAACTGCTTTTTTTTGATCTAAACTGCCACCTATTTGATCGAAAAACCATGGTTTGTCCCGTCAAATATGTGGGTCTTAGAAACCTGATCGGCCACCTCTGATCGGATAGAAGTCGTCCAAATCTCCGTTTTTGGCCAATCCCAAATGGATCCAGTATAAAATCCATCTACCCTCTGGTAACTTAACAGTTTGCTATTGAAAATGGCTATTTATAGTTCATTTACCGCATTTACCTACTAAAAAATAGTAATTTTCCATAGTTATGTAAACGTTTACCAGAGGGTAAATCAGTGGTTTAGTGTTCGCGGTTTGTCTTTGGTTTCCAGCTGAGTTTCCTCCTTTTTTTCCGAGAAATTGTCCATGCAAACCAACATTCAGTAAATGAGGATCAATGAACCCAAACGAACTTAATTTCTTTTTCGAAAAGCGAACTTTGGGTCATGGGGATCGTTGATTTCGCAAATGAAATTCCAATAGAATCCATATCACCCTTTTTGGGGGGAACTGGAACCATGTGGTAACCACATGCCAAAGGCAAGCGACACCACCCGCACCCGGGTATCTATCCACGTGCTCTCCGGACGACTCACCTTCCAAGATGCCCCAAATCATCCAAGTCACTAGGCAATTGATATTGAAACCCATGGTGCCTTGGGGTACCATTGTTGGAAACCTCCATATGATTAAATTAAAAAACCCGCAATACATAGAAAAGTCATTATAGTCATTCATCATATAGTGACTACTATTGGATAGTCAATACTTATAATGACAGAACATCATGTACTATATATATAGATATAGATATCATTATAGATATCATGATTATAGTCATTATAGTCACATTTCCAGTTCATCAGGATTTTAACGAACCAGCAGAGGATGGTAAAAACATTTGAAACATGGGGAGGTAACCGTTACCAGTTACTGGTGGCGAAAAGCAACGAGAATGGCCAGGTTGACCAACAAGTAAAAGAAGTCAACCAACTATAGATATATATATATAATATATATATATACATAAAATATCATATAATATTATATAATGATATATTATAATGATATATTAAAGTAGGGATTGACAATTTGAACATCGACTCCGAAAGCTTGAAACACTAGCGCTTTTTTGTGGGGATGTGTTGCAGGTGGGCTTGACAGAAACAGGACCCAAATACAAACACTGCCAGTGTACATATGGTGTTGCATATATCTATAAATACATGCATGTGTGCCGAGGGGGGCGGGGGGAGTGCACGTGACACGTGACTTGGTTTATTTTTCATAGTTCTTTTCAGTATATATATAATTATATATATATAATTATATATAATTATATATATAATTATAATTATATATATAATTATATATATATGTATATAATTATATATATAAGTAATTTAAGATGGAATGTACTGCACATGCTCCAAGATTTAAGTGCTTGCAGTCGATCTATCTGCTCAAAACTTGTCCCGGTGGCTGGTGACAACACTGACTCATGGTGCATTTTCAAATCGCTTGCGCCAAGCGTGTGTGAAACATGTAGGACTGAATGACTGAATGTGACCACCGCTACTACTGGCCGTGGGTTGTTGATGTCAATGCCCTGGCTGTGGCCGGCGCTGCTTACTTGGTCCTATGGAGCTTGGCCGCCCTAACAATCACAGAGGCGTCTTCCTGCAGAACCAGCTTCACTTCGTCCATGCACGTCGAAGGCGACACCCCATTGCACAATGCTGCAACGGGATGTTGCCTTCTATGTCCCTGGCACAGTCTGCAACCTGCTGCTGCCCGTTTAGGCGGCGGAGTACGGACACGCAGCAGGGTCCGCAGACGTCTGTGTGGCCGTACTCCGCTGCAAACTCATCACGACATATCACAACCTGGCCATGGGCCTCCCTTTCTTCTTGGTTCATTTGGACATGGCTGTTCTTCACAGCCACAGACTCACAGAGGCGTCTTCCTGCAGAAGCAGCTTCACTTCGTCCATGCACGTCGACGGCGACACCGCGCTGCACAATGCTGCAACGGGATGTTGCCTTCGATGTCCCTGGCACAGTCTGCAACCTGCTGCTGCCCGTTTAGGCGGCGGAGTACGGACACGCAGCAGGGTCCGCAGACGTCTGTGTGGCCGTACTCCGCTGCAAACTCATCACGACATATCACAACCTGGCCATGGGCCTCCCTTTCTTCTTGGTTCAAAAAGTTTGGACATGGCTGTTCTTCACAGCCACAGACTCACAGAGGCGTCTTCCTGCAGAAGCAGCTTCACTTCGTCCATGCACGTCGACGGCGACACCGCGCTGCACAATGCTGCAACGGGATGTTGCCTTCGATGTCCCTGGCACAGTCTGCAACCTGCTGCTGCCCGTTTAGGCGGCGGAGTACGGACACGCAGCAGGGTCCGCAGACGTCTGTGTGGCCGTACTCCGCTGCAAACTCATCACGACATATCACAACCTGGCCATGGGCCTCACTTTCTTCTTGGTTCAAAAAGTTTGGACATGGCTGTTCTTCACAGCCACAGACTCACAGAGGCGTCTTCCTGCAGAAGCAGCTTCACTTCGTCCATGCACGTCGACGGCGACACCGCGCTGCACAATGCTGCAGCGGGATGCTACCGTCGATGTCTGTACTCCGCCACATGCATTCCGGAGCGTCCGGTGTCGAAATCGAATTTGTCAGTGCTGCCTTGCTATCCATGCGAATGAGGTGTCATGTGCTCATCGCAGGCTTCGAGTTCGAGTTGAGCTAAGAGGCAAAGAGTGAATGGAGATAAAACGAACATCAGTGAATATCATCTGCTCCAGCAGGTTTCCTACTTGGACGGTCATTCCAGTGACGGATCGATCAGCCTGGTTGGAAAGCCTGCAGATAGGCTTCTCTGATGTAGAAATGACACATCTTCATATATCCAGCATTATCCAGCTATGAACAACTGGGCTCTGTCCGATTCTATCCATCTAATTTTTCACAATCGAAACTAGCTGGGATGAAGAAAACCCAGTAGGAGCAGCATTTACTAATCAGTCCAATATTCGAGGATCAATGGATATGTTGAAATTGGACTGTTTCAGTCAGCGCACCCTTGGGCTTTTTCGGGGGCTCCTTGGACTCGAATGTGTGAAAACAGCAGCATCCTGATTTGCCGAGTCACTAACCTGAGATCCCCTGAGCAAAACATCTCTATTTAGATTGTTCATGTTTATTCAGTTTATTCTTGATTCATCAACTTCATAAATACTTGAGGCTACACGATGTGTAGAAAACATGCTTCCATGATGTTCCATGTGTCATCGAAGCAAGGCAGGCTTGACGGACTGTGGATCTTTCGTCACATCCGTCGAGCCAGGACGCTGCACTTTTTGCTGCACCGCACGGGTTGTCACGGTCATGAAAGAGTGCAGAAGTCAACGCTTGTGCTGTTCTCGATTCCATTTGGATGATTTTGGGTTTCGAAATGGGATCAGTTTACCCTCAACGGATCTCAATGGCAATTTCAAGGATGAACATGATGAGAAACCATTGGAAATTTCAGGGTACCCAGATTTGACACTTAAATACAAAGCCCGGGGCATGACATGGTCACATTTCAACCCACTTGCTCTATGGGACGGGACTCCTCTTCAGGATGCTGTGTCACAACATCCGTCGAAATCGGTCGCTGGAATCCATTCTTGGTGTTGCTCATATCCTTTGTCAGTTCCAGACCTGTTAAAACATATTCTTAGTGTCTGAAAATAGGGTACCATTGATGATCCATTGGTGATCTGGTTATCATCATTTTCCCTCCAAAAAATCACCATGATGGGTATACCCCACTTCCGCATCCAAATCAGTGCCCGACTCTACCCACGGTCAGTAGGGTTGGTACCTGGTCGTTCGAAGCCAAAAAAACATCTCCAAACATCCTCAACCTCCATAAGTTGGCATTCAACTTAGGGGCCCCTATGAAAACCTATGAAAAATAGATGGTAGATATCGACTTGCTGGAACTGCACCCAAAAGTTGCCAAGTACAATATGGGATACGCCTAAGCAACTGTATATTTCATATGTCGACAATACAGGAGATTTCATTGGAAATACCTCCTCTGGATATTACCCACCCAGTCATTTTTTCGAGATGTCTGGAGTCTCAAACATTGGCGGTCCAGGTCTTCGGCCATGTAAATGTTTGAGGCGCGCCCATTTCGAACATCAAAATCATAAAATATCAGGGGTTCTCAACTTAAAATGTTGTCATTTGTTGCTCATTCCATTTCTTGCTGTTAACTTTGGCTTAACACGTTTAATCTCAACCAACAAAGCGTACTGTAAGAATGATTAGTCGCTTCAAATATGTGTTTCATCTTCAACTAGAAATGGGGTGAGGATCCCACCCCAAAAAAAACATCCCAGTTCTTGCATGGTTCAATCCTCATCTGCTGGGTTCAACGGCTGTTTATCTTCGTTCATAGCTGGTTGGTGGTTTTAATGAATCCATCCCAAAAAATATGAGTCATCTCAGCCAAGTATGTTCAGGCACGGTTGAAAAACAATAAAACATTTGAAAACCACCTAGCAGTGTTTGATGAGGGATTAGAACATACTACCCTCTGCCAATCAAACGGTCGCAACGGAACATCCACGGACTAAATAGAGGTCTCAAAATGATGTAGGGCCCCCAAGCAAATGGCTATTTATTCGATTGAAAATGATGATGAACCACTAGATTCAGGTCTTTTTCCATTAATGTGTTTTTTCTTTCATTTGCTGAAAAAACAATGTCATAAACCATCCCCAAACACCATCAAACATGGGTGATATAAACATATATAAACCATCAAACATGGGGTGACAAACATTATTGGGTTACCATGTGTTACCCACATGATTTTCAGACAAAGACGTCATTGAAGATAGCAGAATCCGGGATGATGAGATGATGGCAGCGCCTGGCATCCGTTCGACCATCCGTGGCAGCCTGGAGGCGCAGCTAATATTGGTTGTGCAGCCCGTCGGTCAACCAAATAAGCAGGAAAACTCAACCACGATTGGCTGGACTTGACACCATTCAGATCCAAAAAGTACATATCTATCTATCTATCTATCTATCCATCTATCTGTCTGTCTGTCTTTCTTTCTTTTCTTTCGTTCTTTCTTTCTTTCTTTTCTTTTCTTTCTTTCTTTCTTTCTTTGCAGTCTCTATCCCTTAGGACGAGTCTCCTGTTGTTAATTCAACTACCCATTTGTTTGACTTTTTGGCTGTACTCTGCATAGCTAACTCCCCTAATTTTCATGATTTTTCTATGCTACATTTCTCATCATTTCTGCCGGGGACACTGTCATTCTTGCCATCCCATTCTCACCAAAATTCTCATTCGTGAGAATGGATGCTATTCATATGCCACCAATGGTTAATATACGGTAACCGTATGTGTAATTAATTATGTTTATGTCCCGATTAGATCTCTAGTATATCCCCATTGTGGATGTTTAAACCCAGAGACGTCTTAAATCATCTTGAATCATTTCAATCGCCGAAAATTAGTGGGTCCATTGCTACCGTAGCTGTCCCAAACTTCCGCGTGCCTGCGCGTAGCCCATGCTGCCATCGAAGCCGCTCCCCACGTTGGGTGGATAGTAACCTCGATAGCTCCCCCATGCCAGTGGATTATCACTACTATGGTGGGCAAATCAATCATTTGACTTTCAGGGCTGTGAAGCATCTATGTATATCTCGTGCAGGGGGTAGTGTCGGGCTTGTGAAACACGAGACATTTGCACTAAAACTTAGGATGGCAGACCTTACTCCTTTGACACCTTGCCAAAAAAGAGCGATTGACCCATTCACCTTCACACTTGCGTGTTCCGACCATGCCGAGACACCAAAGGCTGGAGGTGGGTAGTAGCCAGCCCTGAGGCAGGAGCTATTGAACCACCAAACTACCGACAACGGCGGAAAAACAAGAGAATTGGTTTTGAAACTTCCAACACGATGTTGATCGTGAAAAACATGGCTTAACATGATAAACATCGCAAAATATTGGTCATCACCATTCATGTTCTATGAGGAAACATCAACACCGACCATTTCCCCAGGTTTGGTGCAAGAAACCCCTGGCATGAACAGCTGTAACAGCTCCAATTTGACCCTGCTATCTATCGCATGTCCAAAGACTCCAAAATGGCTACCGGGATGGTCAAAGTTCCTGCTTCATGAAAGGGTCTTCCTATCGGACAAGAACTGGGACATTTACGGATATCTCAGGGTATCTTCGGGTCATAGCCCGAAACATCAATCCATTTACCATCTAAACTCAGGGATCATCCATGATCATCTAAACCTCGGAGCAATCAGACCAGACCAGTGCCGCAAAGCCGCGCGTAGCCGAAGGCAGGGTAGCCAGGGTAGCCGCCCGGAGGATATCCCGGTGGCGGGTAGTAGCCTCGAGTTGGATGCTGGGAGCCCCCAACCCCACGCAGCCAGGGAAAGTCTGGAAAAAAACGCGGATCAACCGGTAAGACGGTGTGAGACTGAAGAGCTTTGAAATATGGCTGCACTGGAGTGACCCATGTGTCAGCTACCAGTTTGTTGTTTGTGTATTGTGTTTGACATAGTGGTTGCTTTCGTAATGGGACCTCTTGTACGGCGTTTCTGTTGTCACTGGATCCATTTTGTCAACACGGCTTTTCAAATGTGTGTATTGATATGTCTGCTTCCCAACTAGGTTGCCAGTTCGGATTGGCTGGCTTAACGGCTTTTGGCCTTTGGCATTCATCTGAATTCAGGTTACAAGACTGCGTTGTGGACTATCTTGATGCAAGCTAGCTTGTGTGATCGTACGTCCGCTGGGGCTTGGAAACCTGATTGGAATTTGATTGTGACTTGAATTTCTGGAGGAGCGAAGAATGCATGTTGTGATGTGCCTGCAAGGCTGTGTATGTTTGCAAAAATCGTATACACAGCAAGGCATCACCGAAGTAATGTGGGGACAATTTGGTGTCATCAAACATGGCATTTGTTTAAATCCCCAGTAAGTCGAGGTTTGTAGCTGGGACAATCATCGAACTGATGGGTTTTCCATCACGTTACTGGTACGTCATGGTCTAGGCCTCCTTGCCAGGATAGAAGCCTGTGGTGTGTTGTATCCCCTTCTTGTGGAAATGCCTGGCTTGGAAGCTGGGCGCTCAGTTTGGCGATTTACCATGTTAATGGAGATTGAACCATGCAAAACTGTGGATTCAACGATTAAACATGGAATGTTTTCCATGAAAAATGGGAATTTAGGGATGAGCCGTTTGGGAATCACAGAGTTGGTCATGTCAACCTTGACTGAACAAACAATCCATGTCCCGGAAGTTTCTTTTGGTAGGTTACCACCACTCTGTTCTATATTTTATTGGTGCATTTGGGGATGCGCAGTATGATCAGTATGTCATCCAAACCAAGCAAGAAAATCATCCAAGTCCAACCCCACATTTTTGTTCAGAGCCCCCATTTGAAGAGCAGAAATCACAGGCTGATATTCGATCCTGCAAAAACATGTTTTTCGTTGACAGGACTACTCACATGATATCGAGAGGATATACATATTACATCTACAATATATATATATATATTATATATATATCCTCCAGTAAGCTAACGCAAACCTCGAACATCACCCATAGTTTCGGTAAAATCATCGAACTCCAATCGGTCACTTGCTATGCTCAGTGCACCTCGCAACGGCTCGGTGGAGGAGATCAGATCTTTCATCCTCGATGAAAACCAGCGCACGAGGAAAATGGAGTTACACAGGTGCTGAAGCTATACTGTCATTTTAAAGAACATTAAAGGTGTCGTCCTTGTGTTGGACTTTCGTCAGAAATATCTAAGTGTTGTTCTGTTTTATTTAGAAGTCTGAGATTTGATGAGTGTGTCATCGCATAGCTTTGATGTAACAGGATGTAAATCCGATTGATGCTGGCAACGCAATGCAAAAGCCTCTGGTAGTCTACTGCCCGGCTATGCAGCCCTGACTTTCAGAGCTAAGTCATCTAGAAATGGAAACGATAGATCTTCACTTGCCCATACCGGATGGATCACTGTAGGCAAAAACTGCAGTTTGTTCCAACTCATGGCCAGATTTCTCAAGTGAATCCTGCCAACTTTGATGTGTCTTTGAACATAGCTACACCCATCATCCAAAAAAAACTGGTTATCATCAATGTTTAGCCATGACAGTTGCCACATTTTTTTTGTAGATCCACCATTTTTCGACACATCAATATAATGTTGTTGGTGATACACATCTATACCCCAGGATATCCGATATATTGTTTAGTCTTGTACCCCCATGACTTTGTCGGTTAATCCCTATTTATAGCCATGTGCAATCTGTTTGTTGACAATTTTATTGCTAACAGATCCTCATATTCCATCATTTGCTTTTCGAAATCGCCATATCTCTCCAGCTATCCCCATTTTCACCATTTTCATTCCCCATAATTGCTGAACAGATCGCCATGTCGAGCAATATGTTCCATATTTTTCCATATTTTCCATATTTGTCATTCCCCATAAATCCCCATAACTTGTAGCTTCGTTTTTTCCATATATTTTTCCACTTCAAAATAGCCACAGACTGGAACATGCACCGATGCCTCGGTGATGCTTCGGCTGTCGTTGGCCTTGGTCACCTCCAAGCTCCGCCTGCTTCCCCGGATTTCAGGGAGAACTGGGAGGTCCTTATAATCCAGATCAATATACATATAATATATATATATATATACATATGTATATATATATACTTATTTATGTATTACATATAAAATATATCTATATATGTATTACATATATAATATATCTATATGGTCACGGGGACCATGAGTCGCCTGGTTACGAAACCATTATCCAGGTATTCTGCCCATTGGAAATCAGACGTCAAGCAAAGGTGACAATTTTTCATCATCCTGAAAACTAACGCCGCTACATTTTTTTTTGCATTGCAACTTTGCCAGGTGTTTTAAGAACTGTGCTGGGCTGGGCGATTGCAGCGAATTGCGCCAGCAAAACTGAAAGACACGCTTTCTCATCAGAGGGTTGACCTGGCTGCCATGTGGGCCATTGATCTTTCGGTGGTAGTTGCTTGGCAAAAAGTCTTTCAATGCCTTCCACTTTCTGTCAATGACTTGTGTTCCAGCTTTCTTGGAAAGCTTGGGGTCAACTTCGGAGAGAGAGCGGCAAGATGATGAGGCAGCGTGCAAGCGTAGCATGACGTGTTGCGTGCAAGATGATGAGGCAGCGTGCAAGCGTAGCGTGACGTGTTGTGTGCAAGATGATGAGGCAGCGTGCAAGCGTAACATAAATATAGCTACAAAAAGAAAAAGTCCAGGCGAACGCAGAAAAAGGAACGTAATTACGCCCCCCCCCCCACCCCCCCCAACCCCCCCCCCACACAAGCAAACAGCCAGGCGACCTGTGGTCCCGCCAGCATCTATATACATATATATATATAGAGAGAGAGAGAGAGAGTTGATCTGACTACCAATACATAGGGATATAATGAAGAGATAGTTGGGAGATGAAAATCTGGGAGATAGTTTTGTTTCACAAATGGGAAGATGATGGGATACGATGAATCGACCACAATGGATACGATTTTCTACAGGCTGCGCATATAGCATACCGTGTATATATATGTATATATATATATATACATATTATCATCCTGAAGTAAACGGGATATGGCATTGTCAAAAATAGTCAAAAAACAATGAGAATTCTTTTGCAAGTCCCATATTCTATCTTCGCCAGGACTTCAGGATGACTCTATACTAAATAAATAAATGTATATATATATATATATGTGTATACAGTATATATTATAGCACCTAGATACATACATATTTAATTATATTTAATTATATAATCAGCCATAATGGGGCTATAATGTGGAGATAATGGCAGATATAAATCATCAACCATACATCAGATGTGACCATGATGTGCATGTATGTGTGGGTACGTGGGTTGGGGATTTACCATCAAAAACGCGGGTGTGTCTGAGAATGGGGTACATGGCCATTGTAATAGGGACGATGATAAACCATGGGACGGAATCGGGTACCGTATTTTCGTTTCAACCTGTAAATTTCCATTAAAGCATACTAAAGCAATCATCACCCACCAGGTATACAGCTATGTAATGCCGGCTGTTTGGGCAAAGATTCGTCAAAAAATCAGATGGGGGGAAGCAAGTTTGGGGTCATTTCTATTATATAACCATACCCTTGTTGCTGACCCAGTCTTTGCCCAGACCCATGCTCTGCATATTTACACAAAAGTGACGAAGGTCAAAATGGAACTTATCAAGCTGAAAGATGTTGAAAGAATGTTGAAAGTATAATATAATATGCATATTTACATATATATATAATTATATATATACATATGACAGTTCAGGGTGAAGCAGGTCCTTTCCAAAGTGAAAGTGGGTCTTTGCCATGTCAGGGCTCAAAGATAATCAAGTAAAGATATCAGAGGTGGAAAATAGTCGCAACCATGTGCAATCAAACAAGCTGCAACAAACATCAGAAATCATTTTGGCAGCCATTGAATGGCATTCAATTTGTCTAACTCACTTGATTCATGTAAGTCACAGAAACGCCACCATCACACGCAGCACTTTCTTTTACCCCATCGATGCAGCCATGTGCATGTGTCAAAGCAACACATTCATTTGATGCTTGGCTGAACCCCTAAAGAAACTTTGCGGCCACCGGGTTTTCGGAGTGGCCATTTTCTGTAATCCACCTTGGCGAGCTGTGGAATGCTGTGGTCGGGTAAAGGGTAGATGGATGGTATACTTGGGCTAAAACTACACCAGCTGCACTCTGCGATTCTAAACTTTGACTGAAGACTGCAAAAGATGATGGCAGTATTCTGGCTGAGTTGCTTCACTCTGGCATCCAATGCTTTCCTGCGACACGCTTCTCCACTCTCACCGCGAGCTGCACAAGTTGACCAAGTTGAAGAATATACCTGGGACATGATACACATGAAATGACTGATCTGTTGAATGGGCTGCAAGAAGAAAGAGTGGAAGAGTGACTGTAAATTGATCGCACGCAGCTGTTATTGCAAACTTGGCACATTGGACATTTACTAGGTTTGCCTATGCGCAGTTGAGCAGCGGAATGAAGCTTCTTCTTCAGGGCAACGTCTGGGTCATCGGTCTTCTTTGGCTTGCCTTTCTTGGCACTGGACGCCTTCTTCGCATTCTTGGCTGGTTTTTTGCAACTCTTGCTTTTGGCCTTTGCGGTTGGCTTGGCACGTGGGCGCTTCTTCGCCGAAGCTTTGCTGGCTCCTGACTTTGCCTTTGGCGTGGTTTTGCTGCAGGGCGTGATGTTCTCCTCATCATCCTGTGCTTCTTGGCTTTCATTCGTGCTTTCATTCTTTTGGCCTTCTGTCCCATCATCCATCTGCATCTCCTGATCTTCCAGCTCTGCCAGCATCTCCATTTCCTGATCTTCAGAGGGTTCCTGGTTGTCCTCATCCGGGTGACGTGGTTCAATAGGCACACCTAACTCTGCTTTTCTGGCTGCGTTCAAGGCCTCTGTTTCTTCCAACTCTTGCTGGGCAGAAGGGGTGGTCCGGTCAATCACGCCCTGAACCTTCTCAAGGGCAATGTTGATGGCTGAAAGGGTGCTCTGTACCACAGCTCTCGGAACCAAAGCGGCGCCGTCCGGAGCATGGGGCACAGAAAGAAGCGCTTCTGCTCTCATCATATACTGCGTCTCCTCACCTGCTAAGGGCGCCAGCTCATCCAAGATAAGCTTCATATCTTTTGCCCCCACACTGGCGGCCTAAGATCGGTTTGGCTCAAGCAACCAAAAAGAAACATAAAACGATCAACTTGTGGCAGGCCAGTCAAAAAAAATACATCACATGTGGATGCTGGCAATGCACTAGGAGTGGCACCTCCTTTTCCAAACTGTCGTAACCCGGAATCATTTCCAAACTTTCGCAATCCGGAAGAGTGGAGGCAACATCGTCGGCATATTTCTTGTCAGCTTCCTGCAAGGTAGCGTCAACATCAGAAGGATCACGCATGTCCTCAGGTTCATAGGATTTTCAGTTGGCCCATCACTTTCCAAACAAATCGTAGGGTATGGAAAATGGCATTCAAAATGGACGGTTCATAATTAGTGGGGCTAACCGCATCAACAAAATAAACTGTGTGTTGAATAGTTTTCGGTTTGGTATGGCAAAAGGCAATCAAGTTGTTAGATGTTGTTAGTTTTTTATGTTTAAGCTGAGCAGCTTGAAATCCAAGATCCGTGGGCTCCAGCTCAGTCTGAGGAGGGTCCTTCATCGCATTGGACTTGTCCAAGCTGTCCTGGCAGGAGGCAGGACATTCCGGGCGCCCAAGGGACAACTGTTGGCACATGAGTAAATCACACCAAGGGGCAGGAACTGATCGGCAAGACATCATGAGGCCCTCTTGGTTGTCAGGGTATTCCCACAACTCGGTTCGCCTTGGTATATGTCTTCTGGTTGAAATTGTGTTTCATTCTTATTCTCACATGATGTAAACAAAACACATGTATGTAAGTTGTTGTCAAGCAGCTCCTCTTCTTTGACATGGATGCCATGAAGTTCAAAGGCAAACGGTTCGTTCTCTTGGGCTCGATCCTGGAAAATGGTTCAAAAATATTCATCATAATTCAACATACAATGGCAAATTGACCAAAACTTGTTGACAATCAAATTGCAGTGCTAAGTTTTTTGTGTTTTCATTGCCATTGCTTGCAACGTACGGTCCTCGTCATCTCCATTCACCAGGTCACTGTTCCTGCGACTTCTGGTACTGGCAGCTGCTGGCTTTTTTCGCGGGCCCAGTTTTGCTGAAGCTGGCCGCTTGGCTGCCTTACCTCCTGGCCTTAAGTCGTCAGGGATCCCATCATTGCAGTCATCAGAGTCTGGGTCGTCATTGTCTTGATCATCTATAGGATCATGATCTGCATCTGGTTCATCATGTGGTTTGGCTTTTGCCTTGGCTTTTCTTTTCGGGTTGGACTTCGATTTGGCAGTGGGCACGGCCTTCTTGTCAATCTTGTCATTCTTGTCATTCTTGTCACCAGAGGAATCATCTGAATTGCTGACACGTCCAGGTAACGCATGAGAACCTCCATTGTTTGGTTTGCAAGTAACTGTGCATCTTTGGACTTGTGACTAGTGAAAATTCTTTGCAAAATCTCGTTTCTTTTCAAACAGTTCTCAAGCAAGCCCAGCCTGTCACAGCTGGCAAAGGAGCAGGTCGTGGCGAAGTCAGCGAACTTGCTGCTGGCGAAGCCACCGAAGATGCTCGGACGGCAGACGGAGGAACACTACTGGTTGTTCGGCGGGCAGGGGTAGCAGAAGGATTAGAACCACGTAGCATGGCCTGCAAGTCGAATGCCTTAGATCGGAACAAGATGGAACAAGGACATCTTTCATTCAACAGTAATTCATGAAATTCTGGTCAAACTTTTTTTGCCAATCAGGGCAGCTAGTTTGAATCCAAGATACAGGCGGTCTCACGGATTGTGTGAGTGGCACCTCCTCGATACTACTTTCATCATCGGAGGCCATTGCCCTCAAGCTACACCATGAAAAACAATTGATCCAAAATCAAACTGAAATGCCGGTAATGATGTGGGATTAAGTTCAATAGCAATGTATGGAATCTGATTTCAATCTGACCTGTGTCATGGGATCCAGCCGGCATAACTGTAAAATTTTTGGTTCCGCGTCCACATGGGTAGATCACCCCGTTTTCACAGAAAGGGTAGATCACTCCGTTTTCACGGAATTGGTTGGGTATATGTGCCCGGCTTTTGAAACACCAAAAATTGTGTCATGTATCTTTGATCAAAAGTGTATTTATGATTCAATTAGTGTTAGATCAATCTTCAAGCCATACTGTCGACCCAACCAACATTCCATCTCAGCTCAAAGCTTTGGGAAATGGTTCCCAGCTAGGTGACGCAGCAGAAGCACTAAAGGTTGAACCACCAAGTAGTAGAAGACAGAAAATCTAGCTTGGGTCAAGTTTTTCCGGCGGTCAGATTCAAGCCGCAACCCAAATGCTCCCTTTGCGCTGCACATCAGCCAGCACCCTGTGCCAACATATGGGCTGACAAAATCTATTCTTCAAAATCAACAAGCCCGCTTCTTGTTGCAGTCGAATGAGAATCAGCGGTTGGCTTTCCAGCAAACAGATCTGTCTACATCAGACGAATTGCGGTATCTGACAAATCCAAATTTTGGTTCAGGCACATGACAGGCCTAATCGGAGTGATCACTTTTGCACCCTGGGCGGCCGAACAGTCCAGCCTAGGCAATGGAATTTGATCTGGGCCTAAAAAATAATGGTTGGAAGAAATTAACCAGAAACCACCCGCCCAAAAAAAAATGCACAGCACAATGCAACGCAAGAAGCCTGCAGCGCCACGCAAGGACCATCACCTGCGAGGACTTGATCTTCTCGATGTCGAGGTAGCTTCCGAAATATTTTTGGGTGATGGGCACGGTCTTTTTCTTCTTCTTTTCCTTTTTCACTTCACCATTGGGAGGGTCATCCATGACGAACACCAATGGTTTTGTACAAGACCACTGCCCGTCACTGAAAGCATGGTGGCTTACTTCCACTTTCACCTGGGACTTCCAGGTATTCCCAAAGTGGGGTTCAGAAATCATAGCAATACAACCCCTACCAGCCTACCATTTGCTTAAACTAACATGAATACCGTGCAAGTCATTTGAATTGACACATTGTTGCATTGCACAGCTGATCATCGAGATTCTGTCATTTTGTGAAAATCATACCAGCTTGATACAATTTTACCATGCACTGGACAATTTGATTACATGAATTGAACACCAAGATGCTTCACCTAAGTCCTCCAGGTCTGTAAGTAAGCTTGCCAATGTAACCGCCCGGTCGAGGTTCTCAATTGATTTCAAGTGTTCTGGAAGGCCCTTCTTTTCGAGGATCAAGTAGTGGCCCCCGTCAATGTTGAAGCTCCACCAGCGACCAGTTGGGTCAGATAGCACTTCACTAGCTTCCTGGGTATGTTGCAGAGCTGCCCCCAAAACAGAATGTGTAAAATCAAATCATCAAGTAGTTGTCAATTTCATGGCTGGTTTTTGGGCGAGATGCTTGCCCGTCCCTCCACTCACCACTCCCATAGCTGAACCTTAGGGCAGATCACAGGGCAGAAACTTTTTGAATCCAATTTTACAAGAATTTTTGTATCTACTGCGAGGCTTTATAAAGTTTGACAAGTGGCATCTCTCGCTTGTCTAGAAATTGGGAACGCCCACGGGATTGCAAATAGAGGTAATCACCAGATTCGCCTCCAAGAATCAGCTCGCACAAATTGTTGATTTGAAGCGTTTTCCTCGCAGAGGCCATGGCAGCAATGTTTTTTTGGGTAAAAGAGTGAATACGATTCAGTATAATAATAGTCTATACTTAGTATAATACAATATTATAAAATATAATTATTATGTATTGTCGTATATAAAATATATTCCAAGAAAATGCGGATATCCATCAACCACCAGGCTTCCACGGGTGAATCAATTTTTTCTGCTATTTGTACTTTTTTCAGATGAGGAACGGATTGGCAACCTTTGACACTTCTTCTGAACTGCAGTGCTCGACTTTGATCCGTTTGGCAGGCCGCTCTTCACTGTCGGCAGCCTCATTGGGCTGCTCTGTCCTGCAGATGGGAAGACATGGATTCTTGGTGGGCAAGCATGTGAATCTTGGCGAAAACAAAGGGTGTGGTCGAAGTATTAACTCTTGGGATGGCATCCTTGATTTGCATTGATTTTTTTGACCACCTACAGACCCCAAAACCATCTAGAAGTACAGCATGGAGACACTTGTCGCTAGTAGACTTTAAATTGAAATATAATGGATACTGGATACCATATGAAATTTATCTCGCAACCCCTGGGGGCCCTATACAATAATAATAATAATTACTGACTAATGAATATAAGCTTGGCCCAACCGAACTGCATCGAAAAAGAAGTCCTCTCTGCAAGCAAGAAGGACTCCGTGGAATTGAACTCCTTGTTGTGCTCGTCAATCAGCATTTTTGCGCGATCAGCTGTGTGCTCGTAGTTGAGCCACTTCTTTGCATAGCTTTCAAGCACCAAAAGGTTTGAGCCTTGTTGGCAAGACACGCGGTAGCTCTTGGAAGTTTCTTGCGGCGGCCCACGCTTGAGCGCAGCAATCACAGGTGCAAAGTCTGGAAAGTTGGGGATTTGCAGATGTTTGTCTCTGGCAGCCGAGTACACCTCATTGCCGATGCGGTTCAACAGCTCTTGTCCGCTGTGACCGAAGCAAATCGTCGCGGAAAGACACGGTTTGGAATCGCAAACATCCTGGCCAAACATCAGCAAGGCATAACAAGGCCCAGGCTCAAGACAAAAAAATTGCTGATTTTTTACCGAAAGCAAACAACAATTAATCAGCAAACCCCACACACTGATTCAGCGTCCTGCAAGCCAGCCAGGGCTGGCCACGCGTCGTACCCTGCCGCATCAACCAGCAATGTACTCTTTGATGTTGCCACCTTGAAGCTGGCCAGGGTTGTTCTAATGAAATCCGTCCCGCCACACACCTAGGCAGCAGTTCGTGTTGGGCCATAGCCAAATAGAAATTCTTTAGTTCTTTTTTGGACTGGGGCATGACAGCCTGTGCATGTGGGGGATAATCAGCTTTCTGAGAACACATGCCACGTTGGCAAACGAAAGCAAATGCATTTAAACGGTGTGTTTTTCTTCCGTTGTTGAGATGGCATGTGAGAGTACAAGGTCATTTTTTCGAGCCACCCTAAGTTGTTTTTCAAAAGTCTTGTGCATGGGACTTTCTTTGGGGGTATGTTTGGGCAGAATCCAAGATAGTCCAGTCCCAGGTGCTTGCTTGAGTTCCTGCACCATGGTCATGGCCCGTCCAAGGTGAGGGAGCCCTCTGACCGGAGACGCCTTGGATAGAATCACAGCTGCAACACTAAGAACAAGAGTCGGATGGTAGACATCACAAAGTAGAAAACTGTATTATGTAATATGCATAACATTGCGAGGCACTGCCTCCGGTTTCCACATCTCATGTCGTGGGAGCATTCGGATCCCCAAAACGACGCCAGTTTTCCATCCTTGCGTATTCCGGATCACATTCCGATCATCGCGATGCGTGATCACCAGGCCATGGACAACGCCATCCCTTTTCCCATACACACTCTCCTTAGAGCAACTTATCGTTATGACTGGTGAAAGAGCGTGGCCATGCGCAGATTGACCAGCCACATCCTAACATAACGGTTGGGGAAATCAAGTAGGAAAATATTCAAGTTATCCAAGTTTCTGGGTCAAACACCCATGTAAGCGGTCGTACTTTGAGCCCGCGTTCTTTCAAGGCAAATTGTTTCCTCAAATTTTGTGAATGGTTGGGAAGATGAAAAACCAACATCAACACCAGTTGAGCTTAAAGATGTGCGCAGTCTACTGGTTTCAAATTTAAACCACATAAAAATAAGAAGGGAACTTGACCATGCATGCCACATTGTTTCAACACAGCGAGACTCTCGAGCTTGTAGCAGATATCCCGGACCTCAACTGCTTCGGCATCGGTTCTGTCTGCGCCATCCATTTCAGTGTCGGATTCATCCGCTTTCACCTTCACCTTCGTGTCATGATCCTCATCTTCCTTGGTCTCATTTTTCCTGCAGGGGACTGAAGTGAAGACAATGGCTTACTGATAGGAAAAGTGTTTGTTTTTCTTAGACATGTCAGATTGACACGTTATTCACTCAATCTTAAACTGCAACTCCTGGACATCTTTTAGGCCCCACTGTTGGTCACTGCGATCTTCAGCCCTCCCTCAATCATTCAAATGTGCTATGTGACTTCGTATGGCAGCCGTTTGAACATTTTTAAAAAACATAAACGCCTGCCATCTTGTGCAGAGCGGTTCGGGAAGACGAGAAAAGCGACCCCATTGACCGGGAAATCCGATAAGATGTTCGTAATCAGGGTCAATGTAAAACTCATCCGGATTGCTGACAGCACACCGATGGCTGGCATGTTCATGAAAATTGCCACTGTGTGGTCGTCAGATGCTGTGCCTATCTCCATGGCCCGTTCTTTCAACCAGGATCGGCAGCTTGGCATGATGGTCGACTCTGCTTCTGTGGGCTTGGACGCTGCAAAGATGGAGCAGTTCTCTTGCATGAAGTCCTGCACGGATTTCCAGGCTCGTGTGTGGAGCTCCTGCAGGGTAACAGTTTCGAGGGGAAACGAACTCAATTAACACAAATGGACCTAAATCTAATAAACAAATAATAAACAGCATTAACCTACTTTGGAAAAAGGTTGACCAATGGGGTCCTCGAGTTGGTGAACCAACTTTGATCGTGCTTTTGCAGTCTCCTTTTCTGTCCTTAAAAGCGGACACAAGGGGATGAGACCTAAGAATGGAGCCAATGCATACATTACGCATAAAATCTCATAAGTACCTCCTTTCAGAACTAAGACCCGTTTTGTTTGGTTCCTTATCCTTTCAAGCCAAGTGGCAAAATTAGCTCACTTTGAAATTGCGCCTGATCCGCCCGAAGTTCTTCCAAAAAAGCTCCATATGCTGCCTCCATGCTCTTTTGAAGTGCATTCCTTGACCTGTCCTGATGCTCCGCGACAAAGTTGTCCATGGACTTTCCCGCTGCCTGGGTGGGGACAGGGACTATTCACAGTTCTTTTGAACAATGGTTAGCACTAGGACTTGTAGAATGTGCAAGCGCAATGCATTTTGAACATGAAGGGTGATAGGAGAGCCTCCAGCATAAACGGGATGCGGTCAACCTCAAAGTCTGTTTTGGCTTTGAGCACTCCTTGAAGATCATTATCCAGGAACCTTGCGCAAGATTTTGGTTTGATGAGCTATAAAGAACAACATCAACTTCACACTGCACATGTGTTAGTTTCGCAAAGGCCATAAGCATCAGGTTCCACATGAATGTCGAAAAACTGGAAACTCAAAAAAAAGGACGGAAATGAACTTTTCGCTTGATTCTCTTGTTAGCCATGTCTCACCTTATTTTTTTCTGAGAAAGAAACATCAAGGAAATCAACGACAAATCCGGCAGAAAAAACAAAGTTCCAGTTTCACGTGGTTTCCAGAAACCCCACGACAAAAACTGCAAATATGAGCCTCCCAATGATTTTTTGAGTTGGACATGATTTTCCACGAAATCAATCAACCCTTGTTCAAGCCCCAGATCATCACGTGGTTTCCAGAAACCCCACGATAAATAGCCAGTCGTACCAGCTTAAATTTTATCATTGATTTGGGTAGCCAAAAATTTTCGGCGGACACAGCCAAATCATCACGGGGTTTCTGGAAACCCCATGAAAGTTTCACATCCCTAGCCAAATATTTTTGGCGACCAACGACGTTTTGACACTCATAGCCAAATGTTTTCGGCGACCAACGACGTCTTAACACTCCTAGCCAAATATTTTTGGCGACCAACAGTCCCCCAAGCTAAATATATGTCAAAGAGCCCATCACGAAAGAGCTCCTCATGTTGCCGAACGATTTCGCCAGTGAACTTGCGTTCCATGTGTTTCTTCACCCAAAGCCACAGCACGCAAACATCATGTAAGAGGACTTGCTGCTCAGGATCAAGCTGCGCCATTTTCTGAGCAGGGTTTAACGTCGCAAGGCCTAAGTAAAAAAAGAACCTTCCCTTGAACCCTATGTGCTGGATTGTTTTTTAACCCATGTCCTTGGCGCTTCGAGTTGCTTCTTTGGATGCCTTCCTCACAAAATCCCCTGTGGCACGGTTGAAGTAGAGGAGCACAGTCTCCGGTGTCAAAACCATGATCTCTTCAGAAATCATCTTGCACCCTTGGTAGTGGTCACGCCGCTGGTGCGACCCGGGCACATAGAATTCGTTCTGAAGCACTTCGTGCGGGAGGGCTGCAGGGGCATTTTTCCCAAAACACATGAAAGCGACCCAAACCTTTCCCCCCAAAGTTTTAACTTTCAACTATCCACGCCTGAAACTTCGTGCTTGTAGCAATCGTAATGGTGATGAAGCAATGCCAATGCTTCCTCTGGACAACGCATCCTGTACAAGGCGAGCCAACCATAACAAATCAACATCTCTTTTTGGTGGAAAAAACATCACCGTTTGAAAATTGAAGTGTCCTGTCAAAAAGAAATACAAACAACTATTAATCACAATGAGAAACAAGTTGTAGCACATAGCGCGTCGTGCGCTGTCCACTCGGTGTCGTTTCAGCGTGACCAACTTGTTGTAATCAGCAATCACTCGATTCAATGCGTCTTTTAGTGGCATTCTCGCTCCTCTGGTGCTCATTTTTCTCTCCAATTCCAGCGCTTTTCCCAGGTCCGCCACCATGTCCAAAGGGCTGGGTGAATTTTTTTCAGAAGTCACGAATCCAACTTCTTAGATGATGTGGACGCTGGCAATTGAAAAAGCGAGGGACTTCTAGGTTTCAAAAACCAAACAGTTTGAAGTTAAACAAAATCTGCAGGCCAAAATTCTGAGGCTTTCAAGGTAGTAGTGCGCCGGGTGGTCGTAGTGCTTGTAGCTAACGGAAATCGAGTCAAAACTTTCAAGCGTCTTCTTCAAAGTTGGGTCATTCAATTCGCTCTCCTCCAGTTCCAGCTCTTTGATGATGATCAGAATGCCCAGCATCGCCAAGATTTTGGCGAAACCATCGACAATTCCCACTGAATGTGAGGAAATACAGCGACTGCCATCCCTGGCACGATGTGGGAATTTCACAATCACTGCCCCATAAGATGGCTTGTACCCATACTTCAATATCTCCGGCAGCACTGCAAGAAACTGTTGATTCGATGGATAGACTGCAGGGTGAACACTAGCCAACAGTGAGATATCGCTTAAGCTTCCCAAAGTCAAACAGTTTGAACACACCTCAGACAATTTTTTTTGTTTCCAGCCCCTGACATCCGTTCTTTGAATCCTTTGAATAGTCGAAGCGGTCTAAGGCCAGCCAAAAGCTGCTTTCATTCTCGGTGGGAATCAATGTGGTCGGGATTCTGCCCGGAATTGGTGGGGCTCTTGAAGTCACCAACTCATCGATCACCTCCAAATGGAAAGAACAGAAAGAAAGGACAAACAGCTCAGCGAACATGCCACAAACGAGAGCTAATGATCCGAGAACATGCGTGGCATCCCACCTTGGTCATTTTGGCCGGCTCGGGACATTTTTGAAGCACGTAGTCACCCAAGTTCACAGTCTCAACAACCTAAGCTGCGAGCAAAACAGAAAAATGAATAACACACCTTCCCAAGATGATAGCAGGGGAAACACATCATGCTGTCAAGCAGCATTGTCGAAAAAAGCCCGAATCTTGCCAATTGGACCATCTTCAGCAGGGACTTCCGGCGCTGAATCCATTTGGGCTAAGCACTAGTTGGCCCAAAACCCCACAGGCCCTTGAAACTAAGCCTGCCACATAAACCAAAGCCGTTCAGAAATCATTACGGTTTCCAATCAGGATCAACACACTGCAAACAGATTGCTCCAAGCCCCATTTTCCCCGTCTCAACCCTGCAAGCGGTTGCGATGAAACACCACCTGTAGCTCATATGGCTTTGGTGGCAACTGCCTGGGTTGCAAGCGGAAACCCCGCACATCTTCTTGCCAAGCAGACTGATGGCGCAGAAAGCTCAATTCCGGCACATTCTCAAACTTTGGCATTGGCTGTGGATTTCGCAGCAACTCCTCATACCAAGCAGCAGCTCTGTTGAGGTGTGGAAAGTCTTGCGTCAAAGCATGCCGGATCAAGCGCAGCTCATCCCATCGTTCAGCTTCAATGCTGTAAGATCTCAAAGGGCACCTGGAACTATTGGCTTCCTGAAGAAATTTCTGTGACGCTGGTTCCATAGCAGCTGGAAACACCAATAAAGGCTCTTGGGACAAGGATGTGCAAGCCATCGTGGCCTTCACCATGCAAAAGACATCATCCAAGTCATCTGCATCTGCCCTCCATGACCTGGGGCACCGATCTCGAAGTTGCATGCTTTTTCCTTCTTCAGGAAGTCCTCTTCTTGTGTTTCGCTCCCCCCAAAACATGAAAGATTCGGTGGAAACAAACCCTTTTCCCTTCACACAACATATGGAATACAAAAAAATGTATATTTAATGCTGTATCCTGCGCGAGGCATGAATGTAAACATCTGTGGCAAAGGTGTCCGTTCACCAGCATCTTCCACTCGAAGCTTTCTGGCCCTGAAACAATTCTTGAAAGATGCAGCGTCAGGCAAAATCTGGACCCAATCTCTCACCTTCAGCCGGTGCGAGATTGAATCTTGTTCAGATAGAACAGAAACCACCCCAAAAACATCTTGGGGGCTTGGAGGTTTTGACGAGTGCAAGTCGGCACATTGAACTGCAAGCAAGATACCGTTTGCACCAACTCAATTCCCCAAGACAAATCTTTCTTCTCAAACAAAGGTTTCATCTTCTCATCAATTCTTCTAGCCAGATCTTTGGGAGTTTGTAAGGAGCTTGGAGACGCTGATCTCAACCCACCAGCTATCAAGGCAAATAAAGCGTCTATGTCTTCGTGGGTGTGGCCCACCTTGAGGTGGGCCTCTGTTGTGCTGGCAAAGACACGAGTTTGTGCCAGCGCAGCTAGTGTCCGCATGCCGTACTGATTGCGCAGCTCTTTGACCGTATTATCGCTCTGAAGCCAGAGCCTTGTTGTTGATTAAAAGTTCCCTTATTTTGAGAAAATGCCAAAAGCAAGCGCACTTTATTTGATGGTAACATGCTACCTCAAGCAAAATCCAGGGCACTCTTGTGGGAAGCGACGATTCCGGCTTTGTGTCCGGACCCAAACCTTCTCAAGCGATCGCATCACCTAAGTCTAAAACATTAAGAACAGCTGAAACTGTAAGAGTCGTCAACCTGAATAACACAGTTTAGGGAACCAAAACCATGAATTGCCTAGCAAGTAGCACACTCCCAGTTCCAGCTGCTTCCGCATCCAATCCCCTCGCCAGCTGACAAATACATCCAGCAGCCATGCCCATGGCAAAGCACAGCTGTAAGCACCAACGAAGCTCCTAAAGCAAAACTGCCCCAAACAATTGGTTTAAGGTGCATACAAAAAGGGAAACTTTCAAGAAGTGGAAAACCAAACAAATCCAAGATTCGGCTGTAAGTTTGGTAGGCTAAACTGCCCCGGGTTAAGGTGCATGCAAAAAGGTATGGAAAACCAAACAAATCCAAGATTCGGTTGTAAGCTTGGTAGGCTGGTCTTTTGGGAATGCGGTTGAAAGGGAACTTTGGTAGATACAGTTTGCTCCGGTCAAAACTATCAATGATGATAGTCATCAAAT
>CAMXCT020001897.1:0-125245 GCA_947184155.2 Cladocopium goreaui | reverse complement strand
GAAAAGTATTTGGGTGAAAAGTATTTGCAAGAAGAGTTTCTGGGTGAAGAGTCTCTGGGTGAAAAGTATGTGCGAGAGGAGTTTCTGGGTGAAGAGTCTCTGGGTGAAAAGTATATGGGTGAAAAGTATGTGCAAGAAGAGTTTCTGGGTGAAGAGTCTCTGGGTGAAAAGTCTGTGCAAGAAGAGTTTCTGAGTGAAGAGTCTCTGGGTGACAAGTATGTGCAAGAAGAGTTTCTTGGTGAAGAGTCTCTGGGTGAAAAGTATATGGGTGAAAAGTATGTGCAAGAAGAGTTTCTGGGTGCAGAGTCTCTGGGTGAAAAGTATATGGGCGAAAAGTATGTGCAAGAAGAGTCTCTGGGTGAAAAGTCTGTGCAAGGAGAGTTTCTGGGTGAAGAATCTCTGGGTGAAAAGTGTATGGGTGAACTGGTGTGCAAGAAGAGTTTCTGGGTGAAGAGTCTCTGGGTGAAAAGTATATGGGTGAAAAGTATGAGGGTTTCTGGGTGCAGAGTCTCTGGGTGAAAAGTATATGGGTGAAAAGATGTGCAAGAAGAGTTTCTAGGTGAAGAGTCTCTGGGTGAAAAGTATATGGGTAAAAAGTATATGGGTGAAAAGTATGTGCACGAAGAGTTTCTGGGTGAAGAGTCTCTGGGTGAAAAGTCTGTGGAAGAAGAGTTTCTGGGTGAAGAATCTCTGGGTGAAAAGTATATGGGTGACATGTATGTGCAAGAAGAGTTTCTGGGTGAAGAGTCTCTGGGTGAAAAGTATCTGGGTGAAAAGTATGTGCAAGAAGAGTTTCTGGGTGAAGAGTCTCTGGGTGAAAAAATATGTGCAAGAAAAGTTTCTAGGTGAAGAGTCTCTGGGTGAAAAGTATATTGGTGAAAAGTATGTGCAAAAAGAGTTTCTGGGTGAAGAGTCTCTGGGTGAAAAGTATATGGGTGAAAAGTATGTGCAAGAAGAGTTTCTGGGTGAAGAGTCTCTGGGTGAAAAGATGTGCCAGAAGAGTTTCTGGGTGAAGAGTCTCTGGGTGAAAAGTATATGGGTGAAAAGTAGGTGCACGAAGAGTCTTTGGGTGAAAGTATATGGGTGAAAAGTATGTGCAAGAAGAGTTTCTAGGTGAAGAAGTCTCTGGGTGAAAAGTATATGGGTGACATGTATGTGCAAGAAGAGTTTCTGGGTGAAGAGTCTCTGGGTGAAAAGTATCTGGGTGAAAAGTATGTGCAAGAAGAGTTTCTGGGTGAAGTCTCTGGGTAAAAAGTATATATGGGTGAAAAGTATGTGCAAGAAGAGTTTCTGGGTGAAGAGTCTCTGGGTGAAAAGTCTGTGCAAGAAGAGTTTCTGGGTGAAGAATCTCTGGGTGAAAAGTATATGGGCGAAAAGTATGCGCAAGAAAAAAATTGGGTGAAGAGTCTCTTTGTGAAAAGTATATGGGTGAAAAGTCTGTGCAAGAAGAGTTTCTGGGTGAAAATCTCTGGGTGAAAAGTATATGGGTGAAATGTATTGAAGAGTCTCTGGGTGAAAAGTATGGTGGAAAATAGGGGTAGATGGGATGCTGGCTTTCGTTCCCCCCTTCTCAGGTTTTTTGGTCCTTGACCAAATTCAGCCCGAATTTTTCATAAATTCAGGTTTGCAGTTCCAAATCAAGCTTAAAATCGCAGAGTCCCAAAACCAATATAGTGGAAACAAGATGCGTCATGAACCTGTGCAAAGTTTGCAAAATATGCCTTTTACCACCAATACACGTCAAGCGTGCCACAGTCTGGTAACTTTCTGGATTCTTAAATTGTAAGATTATTGAGCTTATTGTTTGATCTAATTCTACAGGACGAGAACAGGATACGGTAAGCATCGGGATGACCAAGTAGTTCTTGAGTTCTTCCCTGGTTTGAACCTGATTTCTTACCAAATTCAGGTTGAGATTCAAACAAATCAGCCTGAAAATCAGAAAATAGCCTGCGATCACCCTCAGACCGAAATTTCAGTCTGAGACCCCAAAAGTTTGTTTTTCCTCTTCAGGCTGAAATTATGTCCTTTTGGAGTTCCTAGGTATATAATTATTCTAATAGCAAAAGTCATTCCAAAGCATCAGATAAGCTGCCAAAGGTCTGACATCATCAAGTTGATCCCCAGGGCCCCCCCCTGGGAATATCATTTTAGACACCCTGTTGGGGTTCTAAAATCTTCCCCAACAGTCCCTGCTCGTACTTGAGGGTATATATTAATCACTTAGTGGGTAGGAAAAAGGGCAGCGCTCCCCGCAGTCGGAATCTGACAGGACCTCAACTCAACCCTCTGGCAGGGCGGCAGGACGCCCTTCACCGCTTCAATGCTGAGTCGACAAGGTTCCGAGTTTGCTGAAATGCGTTGGTCCGTGGGGTCACATGGAGATATAGGATCAAACACGGGCATACGGATGGACCCACAAATGTTTGGTAATTTTGAATGCGATTAACGGATTAACCATCCAGTTTCTGGCGTTCATCAATTTTAGCCATGGTCATGTGCATTTTGTCCAAGCCGCACGGTTCCTTTATAAACTGCATGGTGATATCCACCAGGCTTCCATTGCAGAAGTATGGATGCACACTATGACAGGGTTTACCAAAGCAATATGATTCTCTGTGCATCTTTCTTCAATCTGATAGGAGACAAACATTTTCTGCCATTGTTAGATTCACTTCATACTTCCTTTTGTGGGTGGTGAAAAAAGGCAGTAGTCAGAAGCTGTCATTTCTGCTGCAAACGCCCAGTTTTCGCCCAGCTGCTCTTGGCCATCCAACTGTGGTAGCGTTTTTTCTTTGAATAGATTGATTGATGTTTTGATGTTTGTTGTTTGGTTCCCAAAGTCTAATAAACGCAGTTGTCAGTGACATTCCTTTACATTCCCACATTTTGGTTGCTCAACATGTCAAATGTCACCTGGTTTGCATGTCAGCATCGCCACCACCCCAGCGCCAGTTTCGGTGATACACCGGCGTTGGCTCGCCCATCCTCTGTCCCCAACAGGCGATCACCAAACACACAAGGAATTCTGCTGGACCTTCATGAGGCGTTTTGTTTTGGAGCCATGACTGGTGCGAAATCGGTTTGTTTGTTTCTCAATATTGCAACCATGCGTTTTGCTGATCCAGTGCAGGGCGTGGCCGCTGTGTGGAGATGCGCCAAGCTGCGGAAAAATGGTGGTTTTTCTTGCAGTTGTCAGCAAGAGCAGCATTGACTATTGACCTGTTGCGATTGTTTGTCGAGATGTCTGATACAAAGTCTGAACATCTAGAGGTCAAACATCGGTCCTCAAGACCTGTGTTTATTTCCCTAAGAATGCACTATCCCTGTAGTGGGTTCAGCATTTTTCTCGACAGCTGGACATCCACTTTGGTGAAACAAAGCCGTTTTCATGACATGACGGATGAGTCACGTTTCATTACATTGAAGAGGCCGGTTCCGTCACCCGGTTTTCAGGCTTAAGCACGCTTAGGCCTTCTTGTGACAACTGCAACTGGTTTGGGGCCAATGGAAAAGTTTTTAACATAAAATATTTTGTCACCTCTACACCAAAGACAGTTCATAGCAAACATTCCTTGTTGAAACCAATTTCAGGAATAGATTTCCTTGGGGAAAGTGTCCCTTCATGCAACCGAATTGACTTCACAATGCATGCCAGAGATGGTGACAGGACCTGATCCGAAGAGCCACAATTATATATAATTATATAATTATATATATAGGCACTATATGAACTAATATACACACTATATTATTCTTCAAACTAGTATTCTCTATTATATATATACACACTATAGAATAGTAGTTCAAAGATTTGGCTTGCCACTCCTTCACTGGTCGAAATCCTATGGTGACGAAGTGGTCGATTGTAGCTTGAAGCCTCACGAATCTCGGCCGTTTGAAACAGATGGGCTGGAATTGGTTTGGGTATTCCACCCTTGGTACTTGGGATGATGCAGAGATTTAGCACCAACGGTTGTCAGGAAAACAGTTGGGAGCAGGACTTTGATGAAAAATCTGGCCCCTCCCACCCATCAAGCTGCAGTTGAACTCCCTTTTCTTCCCAAAAGCAGTCTGAGTTCCAACAAATTGTTGCTCCACCTATAGTGTCATTGTTGCCTTTCCGAACCTTTTTAGCCCAAGGACCCCCATCAGATGAGCAGGTGTGAACAATGAGTTCCAACTCTTGTGAGGTTTCTTGTTCAACTTGCAGGAAAAGGACAACAGAGGAGTACCAACTGCAATTATCAGCAGAAACGAGTCGGACTCGCAACACTTTATCGTGCGAATTGTAAGTTTTCGACACAACTAGAGGGCGAAGACTTAGGGAATTAATCCAAGACGCTTGGCGTACAAGAGCTTGAACAAACCCTAACAAGTGACACCATAGGTATACCATATACATACCGCATGTACCGCAGGCATACTACGCATATACCAGATGTAATATACCATGTGTATGTCACCCTTGTGTGATGTGCATATCATTTTGCAGCATCAGAAACATGTGTACACTACTGGAGTAAATAGCCAGACTCCACTGATCAGTGTATTACTGGAAATCACTATGCTTCTACGCCTTCTACGCAATAAGCTCCGACTCCAAATAAGTTCGTCTACATATCCCATATATCCCAATCATGTGTATTCCAAGCTCTTCACAAATTGTCGGGTGTAAGGTATGCGGTAATCATGTGCATGTATGTATTGTTTGTCTTTCAAGGCCTTACAGTATAATAAAGCGCAATATGTCTATTACTCGCGGTTCATGGTCTCTTGTTCTTTTCCCGCTCTATTGCTTTTACTTGTATACAATCATGGTCTCTGTAAAATTGATGATACACCCAATGCTTTGTTTAATTTGCTCACTTTTTGTTGGCTGTTATGTAGAATGATGTCCAGTTGTTATTGATTCTTTGCACCATGATGGTTCTCGTGATCTACTTCAATGTGGTGGCGTTCCAGCTCTTCCAATTTGTTGCTTATCATTTGCCATCCATGTTTGTTTGTTCAATTGTTGTTCTATATCTTTTGAGGAGTGTTGTGCGGACATTGTTTAAGCATCTGTTTGTTTGAAAACATACGCCAGTATATGGTTGGTTCCATGTGCGGTGATATTTGTCAGATGTTTGCAGTTGGCCTAGCAGCTTTGATCACAGCTTCATGCAGAAATACAATTTGTTGCATGTCTTTGTAAAGAAATAAAATGGTGCTTCATGAACTTCATTCTTCTCATCCTGAAAAGGCTCGTTGGCGCATCTTTGAGTCAAGAGCCGAACCGTTATCTTTGAAAACAACAAACACCTTTTTCAGAACCATGCTAAAGTAACCAAATTTGCTTGCTAAATGGCTCCACATTGTGCCACTTCAAGGCCACTAATTTCGCCCTAAAAACTTCAGATTTTATTTGGCGCGACAAAAAAAAAGGCCCAAAACCTGACATGTGTTCCAGAACATCCCCCAAGTTGGCTCAAGGCTGGCCCCCAAAAATCCCAAAAATCACTTCAGAATGAGCCCTGCACAGCCCTCTTAAATAGCCCAATACGGAGCTCAAACATCCCCCCAAAGTGGCTCAACACGAGCTGGGCATGGATAGAGGTTGGTCAAACCTCAGCCACCACAATCTTACACGCACGGGTCTAATTTTTAGCACAACAATATACAACACTGGACACTTCTTCAATAAATGGATCGGGCACCTGAGAGTTATTCCCTTAGTTTGTGTGTGTGCGCGCCTAAAAGGACATTTGAAAACCTTTCAAATTGATTTGGCATCCAGGGGTCTGGCCGCTGAGGATGTGCAATGTGGATAAAGAAACAACCAGCCTGGAGAATCCAAAACTCGTTCTCAGGAACCACATGTTTTTCTTCTGGAACGATTTAGGGCTTTGTGGTTGAAAGCAAAATCCAGTCCGAATTTCCTTGCTTCTTCAAGATGACTATTAATAAAGGGATACAAAGGCTACACCTATTCCTAGTGCTGCTGGTTGTGTTCCGATGTTCCTTGCTTCTTCAAGATGACTATTAATAAAGGGATACAAAGGCTACACCTATTCCTAGTGCTGCTGGTTGTGTTCCGATGTTGCAGATTTATGGTTCCCCACCATCCACATGCTACAGGCTACTGGGTCCCTGCTGCGGTGATTGCTAGCGCCTATTTCAATCATACTGACACTTGGTACATATCCAGCATTGCCCAACATTCATGGTTTCCAGTTTTCGGCGTCTTATGGCTTTTGTGTTCTAGTTGCTTGATGCATTTTGATTTTCCAATCTGGTCACAGCAAGGGTTTGATTTTGGACCCTTATGCTTGTCGCTGTTACTAGGGTAATGATCTCTATATAGATGCTGTACTGTTCTTGGCAAACGGGTTCTGACCAATGTGTATACCAGGGAACCCAAACATCAGATTTCCAGGGCTCGGGGTTGATAATCGTACGTTTAATCTGTCATTACGGGTTTGTTGGTTTGATTGACGGCCCGATTGGCCGGACCCAAACACGCTCTGTCAACGCACGTGAGGTCGAAAACCCGCCTCTGGCTTTTTATGGGGTTTTTACCCATGTGTTTAGCATTTTTCTGGAGGATTGCTGGGTTGAGTGTGTCTTTGGGCCAACTTTGGGCCCAAGATCAATAAAATTGACATGTCTGTTCCATCATGCAAACGCTATTTATTTTCAACGAAACATGCAAACGCATTCCGACTGTTGATGATTTTTGTTGGTCGTTTCAGGAAGAAACTATAAATTTGAATAAAACATGTCATTACGAGCAATGCGGCCTATGTCTGAAAAAATATTGACATTTGGGATCGTTTGGGTTTCCAGTTGCCAGGTATATACATTTATTAATTGAAGTCGTGGCACACATGCACATTGTGATTTAAACATATTTAATTTAACATTTTTAAACATTTTAAAACATGTTCTTTCTTACGCGCCATTTTTTCTTCCCATCATCGATCTTCATGGAGGCATTCCAGTTTTCCTGGCACCCCTTCCGGGCAAAACATCCAACACCACTTGCCTTTTAATAAATTAAGAGCTGTGCGCAGTGCAATATGTGCACATTGACCAAACCCTGTAGCAGTTCTGTAGAGATTGACATGTTTTGCTTAGGACTTGGCAGGAGAAATCAGTTTGTAAAGATGGAGCAGATGTGGTTGATCGCGCAGGAGGTCGCAGAAAAGATCTTTGATCATTTCCAACAGCTTCAACCCCAAATCGTTGGGGCGTTGCAGTCTGGCATTGACCAATTGACTCGGCCACCAGACTCCCCCACTGGTTTAGAGCTTCGACTGGCCGATTTGCAAGAAACGCTGCTGGCAAGGGACAATGAATTAGCCATCTCGCGGAAACAAATTCAAGATTTGCAAATGAAGCTTGTGCGCAAGGAAAATGAGAATGCAGCACTTATGCCACTACGATCTCGCGTTAGCAGCTTGAAATTTAAGTTGTTGGAGAAGGACGCGGAAGGGATTTCTCAAATTCAGGATTTGCAAATGAAGCTTGTGCGCAAGGAAAATGAGAATGCAGCACTTATGCCACTACGATCTCGCGTTAGCAGCTTGGAATTTAAGTTGTTGGAGAAGGACGCGGAAGGGATTTCTCAAATTCAGGATTTGCAAATGAAGCTTGCGCGCGAGGAGAACGCCAGGGCAGCACTGGTACCACTCCAGTTGCGTGTCGACTTTTTGGAGTTTAAACTGTTGCAGAAGGAGGGCGAAATTGTTGCTACACAGCAGGGTTTGCATGGGAAACTTGAAAGGATGGAGACTGAGAAGTTGCAATCTTGCATGGCTCAAATCAGTCATCTAGAGAAGCAGCTCGCGCAGAAGGAGAGCGAAAGGGTGTTAATGGCGCAGAGGTTTGCCACGCAACCACAGGTAGATGGTGAAACCTGGCAATATCAAACCAGCCGTGGCAAGTGGATCTCGTTTCCAGATCCTCTGAAGACGTTTGTAAGCCTTTTTCTTGAGGGTATACAAGGGTATAACATCGGGATCATCGGGGTGCGGATCATGATTTATCGGTTTATCTTTTTGTTCATCGGTTAAGTTTAGCCTAGCCAGAAAGCAATCTTTGATACCGCTGGCGGCGGCGGTTCAACGAACAAGTTTCACAGTCCTTTCGGAGCGTTTCTCCTGGTGAATGTTTCTTGCATGTGTCAGGAACCTGCCAACAAAGAGCTCATTGTCAAGGCCAGGGAGAACCATGATGCTTTCCAGATTGTCATAGATGAGAGAACGTATGACATCGAATTCAAGAAGGGCAAGAAGGAAGTAAAGATCCGCTGTTTTGTTGGTCTACCGAGCTTGCCACTTCATTGGAACGCGCGGCTTCATCAAGGGTTGTCTGGCAACCTGATGCTGCTGAAGAAAGTGACCGGCAAGAGAACGCTGGAGAGACTAGCTGAGGTCTTGAACGGGTCGCGTGCCCGTCATGATGGTACAGTCTGCAAGTGTGTTCATGGCAGCTCAAACTTCATCGTGACTGAAGCTTACCAGGTTAGAAATCTTCACTTGTGGCGCCGTTACCACCGCTGCATTCGATCTATTTGTGACAAACACCGGCAATATGGAATCTCCCCTGAACACATCCGCCACCCACCAAGCAAAGCTTTGATTGATTTTGCTACAGATATCGACGTCGACCAAGCAAGCAATGAACTGCTTCTTCTACACGGTACACCACATTTTGATGTCGCAAAAGTTATTGCAACAGAAGGCTTTGACCACCGGGTCGCCGGCAATGGCCTCTATGGGCAAGGGACATACTTTGCAGCGCAGACCTGCAAAGCTGCTCAGTATGCCACCGTGCATGGAATGTCATTGAAAGCTTCCACGCAGCTGGTGGGAACCATGCTCTTGGCTCGGGTGGCTATAGGAGATCCTTTCTACACACAAAGTGAATGGCACTTCTCACGCGCCTTGACGGAAATAATTTGTGTTCCAAACTTAACCGACTTGGAGTTCAAATCTCACTGTTTCCCCCCAAAAAGGGCGAGGTTCATGGCGGTGTCTCTCTTTTGGGTTTTAATCATTTTTAATCGTTTCGCCGCCGGCTTCACCGAAATTATCCAAACTGGAAACAGGTCCTCCAGAGGAACGGCGTGCGAGCTGATTCCATCATTGCAAGGCCCGGCACTTCCCACGGCCCTTCAGCTGGAAGACAGAACCACTTGGAGGTGGTGACATTTGACCCTGCGCAGGCGTATCCTGAGTTCATTGTGAATTTCGTAGAGAAGTAGCTACATGCATTGCAGAAAACACACCCTCTCAATGCGGCCAAGGCGCCTTTGACAGATGTTAACGTGCATGCCTGCGTCGCTCAAGATGAGAGATGAACTTGGTAGGGTTAAGATTGATTACAATTTTGCCTTGCACAATGTCACAAACGACGTTGTGCATAGTTTGGTGATTTGGCAATAGATGGTGCAAAAACGTGGGATTGTTGAGTAAGTTGTGCGGCAGCTCACTTGGACTTTACAGGATTGGTCCATGTATCCAAAATCGTGAGAGAGTTTGGTAGTAATGATAGCATGAAATGATATAATTTCCATGAAGGTGAGCAACCAAAAATTTCGAACAAACTTATTCATAGCAGTTTGGGCTGCAGATTACGCAATGACCGCAAGAATTTTCGGCTCATTGTTTCACCAGGACAGTCTGCCTAGGAACAGTGCTTTGGACGTGTTCTTCTGCTAATCTTTTTCGCTTCAGTATTGCTGCAAACACTCATTGACATGGCACCCCTTCGGGCTGGAACTAATGGATAGTTAGTTTCCAGTGAGCAGCAAATAACTCAGTGGGCATGGTTGCAGCGAAGTATCCCATGAGGGCCATGATTGTCAACAACAGCAACACAAACGTCATGACATGCGTATGTACCTGCCATGGCAGTGGACCGACATGACACTGAGACATCATCAGGCCTGCAGAAAAGCAGTTCACATTTTTCATATGATGCACGGCAAATGTAGATACCTGGATGTGTTTGTTTTTTTTTCTGCGGGGAAATCCCCTTCTACAAGGCTTATGGGATCGAAGACTTCCAATTTGATCGTAAAATACAATTGGAGGAAAAAATGTGCGTTACAGCCAGCATTGCTAATATACCAGAAATCACCAAAATTAACAAAAAAATAATGAACTGGATTTCAGAGAGTATCACCGCCTCCAAAATCATGTAATTTCGGGGCATTGGTTGCCAAGCGTCCTTGGCGATTTGCCTTGCAAGGTTTGGAAAAATGGCGAAAACGGTTGGAGGCAATTTCCAGTTTGGGCATTTGAGAAATTTGAACGTCAAACAATTTTCAATTCAAGCAGGGTTGTGTTGGAACCCATTGCAGCCCTGGACATTGGATCAGTTGATGCGCAAATGTCCTGAATCTCAGAAAATACCTTGGGCAGGAGGCCCTCAACCGCTTCAATGCTGAGTCCACAAGGTGCGCCAAACAGACAACAAAAGGTGTTGACGATGGGCCCATGAAAACATTGGTCATTTTGAATTCTAACCATCCATGTCTACAACTTCAAGTTATGATAATTCATGGAGTTATCACATGTTATCACCAAACACATGTGTCTTTCTAGTATGTCATCCAGGCATTGATGGGTCCACTCTTGCAGGGGCAACGTACTGGCTTAGGAACTCCAAAGTTTCATGCAAGTACTTCTATAATCCTGTATATTTGTTCCCTACCATTGTGATATTCTGATCATTTTCCATCTTCCAGGTGCAAGGCATTGGGCCGCAACTGCCATTGCTGTGAGTCTGGCCCCCCCCACTTTACAGTGCCTTTATACATGGTAAAATCCCGACTCCTTGGTCAAATCCCTGCCGATATCTTCGATACAAAGCCAGTTAGGCTCAGTCGTTCATGGTCAATGGGCTCATTGTGGTGACATTTTGATTTAAATGTATTTGCTTCCTTCCTCATTCTCAGGTAGATCTTCTAGTTATAGTTGTTCGTGCAGCATATGGGTCAATTTTTCCCGGACTTCATGATTTTAGCATGGTACACAGCAAACATCAGGACGGATGCCCCACTTAGCCCGCCCAGTACAGCATCAACGGGGCAGGCACTGGTGATTTGGAGATCGTCCATGGTGTTCAGTATTGTTTATTAAAATGAATTCATGACATCGAAGTCTCAATTGTTCCCTACCGTTGTGATATTCTGATCATTTTCCATCTTCCAGGTGCAAGGCATTGGGCCGCAACTGCTATTGCTGTGAGTCTGGCCCCCCCTTCTTGGTCAAATCCCTGCCGATATCCCCGATACAAAGCCAGTTTGGCTCAGTCATTCATGGTCAATGGGCTCATGGTGGTGGTGACTGTTCATTTGATTCACAGATTTAAATGCACGTATTTGTTTCCTTCCTCACTATTCCATTCCCAAAGGTACTTGGAGATGTGGCTGACGACGCCAGCCTGACCGGAGGTGTTAGCGACGCAGCTCAGCCCGATGAAAAGTGCCACCAGGGGTCAGCGGTTTCAGCTGTCTCCGCCCTATGTGTCGACCACCTTTGAAGCTCCCAGTGACCGGTTGAGATGCTGCAACTAGCCGGTGACACCAGTTGTGACATGTTGTGTCCCATTTGGCTCATAGTGGGCACTAGTCACGGGAAAAGCAGTAGGGCGTTCTTTGAGGCTGGCGCGTCAAAGATGCAAACAGTTGATGGTTGGATGGTGATGGGGATTTGTCATGATATCTTGATTTGATGTTGTTTTCTCCTGTTTTCCCGTTGTCTTTCCTTACTCCGCATCTCGATAGGATAAGGCTGAATTGACTTCGGTTTACGAGACTGGCATGTGTTGGTGGTCTAAAGATGGCTGGTTGATGCTGGTTGGTAAAATAATGCTGGTATATTTTTCCCCGTGCTCATCAATCTGAAAGGGATGACGCAAATGACCAACGTGAATGGCAGCCATATATGAGGGTTTGGAAAATGTCACCGCGGGAGCCCAAAAGGTAGATTTGTCAATGCCTTTTGCGACCATTTCGACTGCATTTGTTGGCCATAGGCCATAGTTCAGAATGTTCAGACAAATGGGCAATAGAAAAATGGTTCCACCAAGCCATCTCTACGTTGGGTTCCATCTGAAATGTTGCAGCTTTCTGGGGTTCTGCAACATTCTGCAACAAAAACATTGGAATGCTGCCTTGGGTATCGTCAGATGGTCCAGCCCTGTCTCCCATCTCCAACTTCCACGGCACTGAGCATATCAGCAATGATGATCTCACCTGTGCCGATGCTCAGGTGCGAGGCACCCTGTGTGAAAGGTGTGGACCCTGGTTTCCTCAAAGCTGTTTTTTCCGCATTTCAGGGTTGATTTGGAGTTGCCAAATCTCTGAAACGTGGGTATTCTTTGTATTATTTTGTATTCTTGGTAGCTATGGCAACATCTGACAGCTCAACAAGACTAAGAGCCGCAGAGTGTGATTTCATAATGTGTTGAAGTCAACTTGAACCCATATCGCACCATATCCCAGTTGTAGAGGTCTAAAAACATTCATATCTCCATAGAGTTCCCACTTGATCTTTCGCTTCTTTTTGATCCGCTTGAGCTCCTCCTTTCAGGCAGTGTTCATCCTGATCAACGAGACTTTGGTCCTCGCAGCCTTCGACCAGAATGTCAGAGGTGCTGTGCGATGAAGATTTGGAACTGAGAGATGGGAATTTGCGGTGGAATTGAGGGACGATTTCGTAATTCATGATAGTGGGATTTGGCACTGAAGGAATGTGAATTGTTGATTTGTGTCCGTCCGTCAAGTGGGTGAATGTTGAGCACAGCAGGCCCAAGAACTAGCCGATGCAGAGGAAGCTGCAAGATGTCCCGTTCTTGGAGAGATCTGAGGGGTTGAGATTCTGGCTCATCGGGATGAGATGAGGAAATGATAAAGCATGGTCAAGCATGAAAATAGATTGACAATGATTGACATATAGCTGCATATGAGACCTGCGAATGATCATCACATGATGCCAACACAGGTCATAAAAATCCATACCATGCGAGACAACACAATACCATGGAAATGCAATAGCAGTAATTACATCAGATGACATGTATGCATGCACGCAAACATACATATGTACAGTCACAGTGAGGTGCTAAGAGGATTTGACTGACAAACATTTCTATATAGACGTGTATAATAATACAGCACATGCATTTATCATCATTCATGACTTTCAGATGATGAGATGGTAAAACATGTAAAACTCATGACCCATGCGCAATACATTGACTATGTCGATTGAGTACACAACTTGGGTGCAACTAGGCTGAGACACTTAGTGGTCCATTCCAATTCCTGTGTGCTTGCATGAAAGCCAACAAGAGGAGATCATGATGAAAGATATGAAAGCCTTGGATTGTCTTAAAATCATGTCAAATCCAAAGTTGACAAAGTGTCACCAGCTTCATGTCCTCAAGACATCTCAAAACATTTTCCCAAAGATGATTTCGTGTGATTTCCATCTGATCCCGACCAAAAGGAATCGGGTTCGCGGCCCTGCCGGGGCCCTCCCGGGGCGGCCCGTGGCCCCCCGAGGCGGCAACGACATCGTCCGGGCGGCCGACCGGGGTTTGCTCGGCGCGGTGCGGCACCTGCTGCGGACGGTGCCCGGCGCCGCGGCCGCGAAGGACGACTGGGGCCGGCGCCGCACCGCGCTGCACTGGGCGGCGGGCGAAGGCCACGGGGAGATCTGCCGGGTGCTGCTGGCGGCGGGGGCCGAGGTCGACGCCAGGACTGACGTGAGTGTCTCGGCCCTGAAGAGATGGATACACGGTGCTTTGGGAGATTTCAGGGTGCCAAAAAAATTCGAACGCAACATGTGAAATGTAAAGGTTTTGGTGAGTAAACCATTGTAAAACTTTGGGCGGTTTTGGTGGGCTTGGTAGGTTTTGAAGCTTAAAAAAAGGCAGTTTTCAAGTTTCCAGTTGAAATCATTTGGATCAACAACCACACATGGACAGAATTTGAAAAAACAGAAGATATCAATAGATATCACACGATTGAAACAACTATAATTTCAATCATGAAAAGAACTGAACTTGGCGGTATTTGGGGCTCCTGATGGAGCCTTGGATGTGCAGCTTCTCGGAGACTTGGCACATTCATGGATTTTTCACAGTTGTCTTCGCTTTGCTTTGCATCAGAATGGGAGCAGTCGCTCGCCCGAGGTGGTACCCCGCTGCACGAGGCGGCGGACAAGGGCCACGGGGAGATCTGCCGGGTGCTGCTGGCGGCGGGGGCCCAGGTGGACGCCAGGGACGACAGTGGCCTCTCGGCCCTGAAGAGATGGACACACGGTGCTTGGGGCAGATTTCAGGTTGCAAACAAAATCGAAATCAAAATGTGAAATGATGTGAAATGATGTGAAATGATGTGAAATGATGTGAAATGATGTGAAATGTAAACGGTAGGGTGGGTTTGGTGGGTTTGGTAGGTTTTATAGAGCTTTAAAAAAGGAAGTTTCCAGTTGAAATAATTTGGATCAACAACCACATCACATGGTCAGGATTTGTAAAAACAACAGATATCATCACTCAATTCAAACAACTATAACTTGAATTTTTGAAAGTAATGAAAGGATTTGAATTGGGGACATTTTCAGCTTTTGATGGAGCCTTGGATGTGCGCCTTCTAGGAGACTTGGGACGTTCATGGATTGTTCCATTTTTCACATGCTTCGTTGTTTTCGCTTTGCTTTGCATCAGAAGGACATTTCTGGGGGCAGTCGCTCGCCCGAGGTGAGACCCCGCTGCATTGGGCGGCGGCAGAAAGCGGCCAAGTGGAGGTGGTGAACCTTCTCCTTGAGGCGAAAGCCTCCGTCACTGTGAAAGACGACAAAGGCCGGGGGCCTCGGCTGGGAGATGTGATGGGCTTTTGATGGCTTTTGCTTTCTTATCTGATTCTATTGTATTACTATACTTATTATAGTACTTTATGGTGGCTGTTTTGTTTGTTGAACGTTGAGACTTCCTGTGGTCGGGAGGCCATCAATGGGTCTTAGGGTCCTCAGGCACTAGGGTTGTTTAGCTGAAGGTGATTGGAGATGCGGAGACACAGTACGCATGTAGACAGGCATTCTACCACATCCTCAAGACACAGCATTGCTTGAGACAACGCACGCAGCATGGGACGAGGTCTCAATGGATGGAGACTCACTGAATGTTTGTTGATAGAAATGTATCATGATGTATCATATGATCCATGGTATCTGTGAATATGCACAACGCACATCCAGCCTCCGCATGTGCAATACGTTGCATGAAAATGATGCGTGCATACTACATATACAAATATCCTCATTTGTTCGAGATATTTTTCAAGATGCCAGAGCGAAATTATACAACACCGAACTTGCCATCTCGAAGCTGTATGGGCATGTATGGACAACCCGATTCTCTAGATGTTTTTCTCATTGGAATTCTTTGCCCTCCTGGACTGAACTAGCACAGGAACCGTCCAATTGGTTGATTTTGTGTTGAGGGTATTTTACTTGAAAGCAATATCTCGGGAATACTTTTCTTACGTGCTTATATCCGTGAGAAGCACCATTTCAAATGCATGTGTTATTTGTTTTGGTCTGGGGGTTCGAATTTGAAGGTCTCCTTCAACTTCGAATGCCACAAAAGGATGCGGAAGTGATGTGAAACTGCAGTCTTTCCAGCTTTCCACAAGTTTCAACACAGTCTATGAACCCTACCATGAAAGTTAATGGCAAGCTCTGGACTCTGGCCCTGGGGTTCAAGGAGGGCTTGTCTCCGGGAGATAGAACTTCCGCCCAATCAACATTGTTAACGTGGGGTGTGAATAGCGTTTGGAGCAACTTGAATAGCTGGCGTGAAGAATGAGGGCAACATCAGACGCTCTACAAATCTCTACAAGTAAATTCTTCAATATATATGGCTTTTGAAATGACATCAAGACCCATGAGTGTGGTGCAATCAACATCAATTGCAGCGCTCAGGCCGGACTCCATTGGACCATGCACGAACACAGGGCAAGGATGAAGTTGTGAAGATTCTGGAGAGTGCAGAATCTTGGCTGCACAAATGTGTCAACGATAGCAGGTCGTTCGTTTCGGAGTCCGAAGCTTCCAGCAAGACGCAGCTACAGCCACAGATTTTGATTGTGCCTTTGCTTTACCTGAGGCATGAAGCTTGAACGTTTGAGCGTGGAGCAACTCAGCTGTTGGTGCGATCTCTGGATTGATGGTGCGGCCTTGATGTTTCACGCGCCCTTGGTCATATCGGTACGAAAATGCAAACATCTGTGCGCGCACAAACAGATTACTGTTTTCCGAGAGGTGCAGAATTGAAGGAACATGTTTCTCATTTGAGTTTTTTTCTTGCTCAGATATGTTTCGACCACGGAAACGACACTCTATCAGCGAGCCTTCTGGAGTTTCCTTCCAACCATTTTGTTTGCTTGAAGTGTCTGGAGTCATCATGCTGCTTCTTGGCACATCCTTCCAAGTCTGTGGTCGCCATGTGCAGGTGACAAACTTGCCAGCTTGCTAGCCCATTTGCCAGGGACAAATTCACAGGGTTGTCAGTTTCCATGCTGGAATTGCTCAGGTCCCCTCTCATTTGGATTGGTCCATTGGTTTTGCCCATCGAACACGAACCTCCCGCTGCTGCATGGCTGCGCGAGTGGCTCCAACTCTTCAGGCTGGAAACGCGCTTGCCTTGGCCTACACATGCTGAAAGTCTGACAATAGTTGAGCTGGGCAATGAGGTGTTTTATTGTGCCTAAAGGATCCTAAAGGTATGAATATGTCGACTGTTAGAAAACGCAGAACATGTTTTTACTTGCTACCATTCTGTTTGCCATTCTGAGCAGCCTTTATGACGCTGTCATTTAAAACGGTCTTGAACATCCTGACATGGGTGCCTTCTCATCTAAAAAGCAAAGAATCTGATGATTGCGTTCATTGGATTGTGCATGTATTAAACCTTCGCCCAATTCAACCACAAATCCGCGGAACGTCGTTGTGATGATGTTTTGGGTGGAGTCTTGAAGAAATTTTGTAGAGCCTCATTTGGATCCACCCAAACTCTCGCGGCCTGCAGACACTTGTCGCACACTGGCCATCGGCCTCGACTTGTTGAACCCTTCTCCAAAGTTGAGAATTTGGATATCCACAAAGAAAACTCTTGAAAGTTATCAGCGTCCCACCTCAATCTTGTTGTCTTCCCCAACCTAAATTATGCGGGCAGTGTCCACGACCTCGCATGATATGGGTAGAAGGAGATGTCTCAGAGAGGCGCCGTGTAAGCCAACGGCGGAATCAGTCAAGTGTAAAGAACATAGGCCCAACATCACACATTCTGCGCCAAACTCATATTTGGACGAGTGTTTCTGTGGGCGATCCAGACCTTGCAATTAATTAACCACTTCAGCCCAACCATGAAATCTTGTACCATGCAGCAGCCTCGTCCACACGCCCCATGTTTTCTCAGTGCATTTTCAATGAACAAATCAATTCCACGCATTTCATATGAACTTCGTTGACCTTGCAAAGTTCAATTAAATTTTAAGGGGTGCACTCTTCTGAGCTTGGTACTACAACTCCGAAACCAGAACCACATCAACTCCAGATCGCATGGGCAGAAACATGCCAAACATATCCAAAAGTCTTCAACAACCTGGTAGTGTTTGGCCTCGTTGATTCGTGTGGCCTTGCCGGTGTCAGCCCCTTGGCAAAACTGCGTTCAACGTCTCTTGACAGGTGCTGCTTGCGCACAGGAATTAGCTGGGCCCCATGCCTCCAAGTGCAATTCCTTGATTTCCAATCACACTCAAGCGTGAAGATCTCGGACAAAGTGATATCCCAAATACCAGAAGGGTGCAGTGCATATCCAGGTGTTGCTAGGTGTTTTCGGTGCGCCAGGACCCCAAAGAGCTGGTAAGTCATGCAGGCCAGGGAGATGCTGATGGTTGGTGGCAGGGGTGGTTCCGCGGGAGGAGCGTCTTAGAATTTTTGGTTAGAATGTATGATCCTGATTGTCGACTGAAACGGACACTATTCAGAATTTTCAGACCTTAAGATGGCAAGATGTCTTGACTTTTCAGACCTTAAGAATCCTTAAGATGTCTTGATTTGTCTGCTGGAGTTCTGAAGTATCAGCTGTACCAGTAGGTTCATTAGGGTCAACGGATTGCCTAAGAAGTGGGCGCAGAATTGGAGGTGTTGGTTTCTCTTGAAAACACATATCCCTTGAAAGCAAAACAAGCAGTCAATGGTGGTCTTTGACTCTTGATTTCAGGGTCTCACCTTTCAGGGTCTCGCCTTTCAGGGTCCAGAGCAAATTGCAGGAATTGCACACCCAAAATTGCGGAGGTTTGGCTTTCGGAGCTGAGTTGTGTTGCGAGGCAGCACACCTCACGACCTTGCAAAGGACGGCGATGACAAGAAGGTCATGGGTTTGCGGGTTCAATATGATCAATATGTCAAAATGTTCAATTGTTCATTATATATCTGTTTGCCTGTAGTGCTGGCACAGGTATATACAGGAACTGGCTGGTTGGACCTCGAGTCTTCAAGTGTAAATCCTCGTGGTCTGCCATCAAATTCTATCGGAATGCATCTAAAGTTGATTCACATTGTGTGAGGGTTGCTCATAGAACTGACCTTCGACTGGCAGAATCTAGCTAGCTAGCAGCTAGTGCATGAGCCAAGCGGCCAGGTTTTCGTGGCTCTGCTGAGTGGCAAAGACTGTGAATGTGACTCGGCCGCCCCATGGATACACCTTCCTTTGTCCATGCAAGGTGTAAGATGGTGTAAGAAAGTGTAAGCATGTAGAATCGCTATCAATCGCTGCTGTTGACGTACAAAGAAATGGCTACTGTCGATTTTCAAGTGTTACTGTTGCAGATTCATCAATCGATGTTGTTCTCCGAATTAACTGGCATCAGATGTGATGACCCGGTTGGTGCCCTACAAGGCTGCATCAGTGGACTATGTTGATACCTCCACTGACTCTTGTTTGCTTTTTCGGAATCTCAGGCCTGTGGTTGCAAGACCGGACTATCCGACAGCTGAAAGAAGAAGCTCAGCACCTTAGCACGTTAGGTGTGCGGCATATCATGTGGGGTTTGGATGGTTTGGTCCTGGCTTGTCTTTGGCGACTTTGTATTCTCTCCGACACTGTTTTGGTGTTTTCGGTCTTTGTGTTCCTTCTGCTACGTAGGTGTATCTTACTGGTTGTGCTACGTGCAACAGTTGTCAAACGGGAGTCGAGGAAGAACATGCCCAAGGCATTTGCATGGCCTTCAATGCTCGGTTGTACTTCCTATTTAAGGTGGTATAATGTGGTATACTGTATATTGTATATGTATGTATACTTGTTCTATCGAAGTTTCAATTATTTTCAAAGAGGCCAGGAAATATCAACTTAGACGCAGAATGAAGCAGGCGCAGTCAGTTTCTGGCGCTGCTCACACACTTCCGTTACGAAATGAGAGAAGAGCAGGGGATCGGTTGCAACCTGCAGTGCCCCACAGTTGAGTTGAACACCCGAGGCAAAAGCTGGATATTGCTATAAAGCACTTGATTGGTCACAACATGGAGCCGTTGCTGCTTGGGCTGCAAAGAACTCTTCAAAACTGTCGGCCGTTTCATTGATGTTGCGCCTGCTTAAGTTTGCAATATGATGCAATCGGACATGCAACCAGACCTAAAACACGATGTTGTGGCAGCAGTGAAACTCATACTGGGTCCATGGGCCTTTCTGTAACATCCGTAATGGTACCCAGCAATGTCTTTGAGATGTCTGGCAATGTCTTTTTGAAAATTGTGTAGGCAGCGATTAAGTCCAGGAAAGTCTGATGAAGTCCAGGAAAATACCGGTGTGCAAAGGCTCATTCGGTGAAGGACAATCAGAATGACAGCGTCCTCTGGAGAATGACTCGGGTTAGAACATGTTGGAACAATTTGTGAAAGCGGAATGAGATATTCTGATATTCCCAGGCATTGCAACTTGCAAAGAGTACACGTGCATGTCATTTATTGTTCGGATGTTCATACCAGTCCAACAGCAAAACAAAATGAAGGTCTCTTGAATCAAGATCACAAATTCTGGAACAAGAGCTTCGCTCGTTCAAGAGTACCTTTCCGTATTTGCCAAGGGATGAAGAGAAGATGCTCGCAGAAGAAAACGTCATGCCTGGCACAACGCTGACGGTCGTCGCAGCGGCCTGGCCTGTGACAGGAGCAATGTGACAGTAGTTCACTTGTCAGTGGTTGGGGGCCTTCAAATTCAAACAAGATTAAGCTCTTTCGCAGAAAGAGAAGAACAAGTTGCAAGAAGAACAAGTCAAGAACGAGTCAACCCATTTTGACATTGAAATAATTACATGATAAGCATCCCCAGCTCAAGCAACACAACCAGCGCATTGCAACGCATGCGCATGATGATTGTTCAAATGCTTCAACATGCACCATACTCATTTCGTGTTTCGGGATGGCGGGGCAAAAACATGTTGTGCAGCATTGCATGTTCAGAAGCATTTGTCGAGACTCGACCTGGAGGACCATTTATGTCCATGTCTATATCTGTCACATTGCGCGTGGATAATGAAGGCAAACATGCTTCATGAAGTGGTGGATCCTCAGCATGAGACCGCCTCCCTAAACAAGTTTCCGGACTTGACTTCAATGAAAACGCTTGTAATTCACCGGTGAGTTTTGTGTCTGTTCACTTGGCAGCTGAGGTAAACCAGGCAGCAGAGGATGAGAAAGAAGCGGCAGAATGCTGGGCTCTCAGCAGTTGATCCCAGGTCTGCTCCCTACATGGTCAGCGCTTTCTCAACACATCTCGACACACATGGCACGAATTTACCAAACTAATTCTGAAACGATATCCCATCATATCCCATCATATACCATCTGACCTCAAAATCAGATGTTTCATATTGTTTCATGATGTTTCCATTTTCTCCCAGTCTTCGTTCTATACAATTTAAGCATATCCAAAACATACAATACACATAGTTGTTGAGCCAACAAATTGAGAGGAGTCAGACTGATTGCATGAGGTGATGTTGAGGTCATGTTGAGGTCATGTTGAGATCCATGGATTGTCTTAAAACCAAATCATCATGTACTTGAATTAATTGTGGTTACTCAAACTTAAATTTCATTCTAGCTCAAGTCTTCCTGTAACGAATTTTGGGTCTCCGTTGTGGCCTCTGCGGCCCTTCCACCGGTGCCCTCCCGGGGCGGCCCGTGGCCCTCCCAGGCAACAACGACATCTTCACGGCGGCCTACCGCGGTCACCTCGGGGGGGTCCGGCACCTCCTGCGGACGGTGCCCGGCGCCGTGGCCAGGATTAGCAACTTGGGCCGCACCGCCCTGCACTACGCGGCGGGCGAAGGCTACGCGGAGATGTGCCGGGTGCTGCTGGCGGCGGGGGCCGATGTGGACGCCAGTGGCGGCGACGGCCTCTCGGCCCTGAAGAGATGGATGCACGGTGCTTTGGGGAGATTTCAAGGTGCCAAAAAATTCGAAGTCAAAATGTGAAATGATGTTAAATGATGTGAAATGTAAACGGTAGGGTGGGTTTGGTAGGTTTTATAGGGCTTTTATTAAAGCAGTTTCCAGTTGAAATAATTTGGATCAACAACCACATCACATGGTCAGGATTTGTAAAAACAACAGATATCATCACAATTCAAACAACTATAACTTGAATTTTTGAAAGTAATGAAAGGATTTGAATTGGGGACATTTTCAGCTTTTGATGGAGCCTTGGATGTGCGCCTTCTAGGAGACTTGGGACGTTCATGGATTGTTGCATTTTTCACATGCTTTGTTGTTTTCGCTTTGCTTTGCATCAGAAGGACATTTCTGGGGGCAGTCGCTCGCCCGAGGTGAGACCCCGCTGCATTGGGCGGCGGATGACGGCCAAGTGGAGGTGGTGAACCTTCTCCTCGAGGCGAAAGCCTCCGTCACTGTGAAAGACGACAAAGGCCGGGGGCCTCGGCTGGGAGATGTGATGGGCTTTTGATGGCTTTTGCTTTCTTATCTGATTCTATTGTAATCTATTGTATTACTATATACTTATTATAGTACTTTATGGTGGCTGTTTTGTTTGTTGAACGTTGAGACTTCCTGTGGTCGGGAGGCCATCAATGGGTCTTAGGGTCCTCAGGCACTAGGGTTGTTTAGCTGAAGGTGATTGGAGATGCGGAGACACAGTACGCATGTAGACAGGCATTCTACCACATCCTCAAGACACAGCGTTGCTTGAGACAACGCACGCAGCATGGGACGAGGTCTCAATGGATGGAGACTCACTGAATGTTTGTTGATAGAAATGTATCATGATGTATCATATGATCCATGGTATCTGTGAATATGCACAACGCACATCCAGCCTCCGCATGTGCAATACGTTGCATGAAAATGATGCGTGCATACTACATATAATATACACATATCCTCATTTGTTCGAGATATTTTTCAAGATGCCAGAGCGAAATTATACAACACCGAACTTGCCATCTCGAAGCTGTATGGGCATGTATGGACAACCCGATTCTCTAGATGTTTTTCTCATTGGAATTCTTTGCCCTCCTGGACTGAACTAGCACAGGAACCGTCCAATCGGTTGATTTTGTGTTGAGGGTATTTTACTTGAAAGCAATATCTCGGGAATACTTTTCTTACGTGCTTATATCCGTGAGAAGCACCATTTCAAATGCATGTGTTATTTGTTTTGGTCTGGGGGTTCGAATTTGAAGGTCTCCTTCAACTGCGAATGCCACAAAAGGATGCGGAAGTGATGTGAAACTGCAGTCTTTCCAGCTTTCCACAAGTTTCAACACAGTCTATGAACGCTACCATGAAAGTTAATGGCAAGCTCTGGACTCTGGCCCTGGGGTTCAAGGAGGGCTTGTCTCTGGGAGATAGAACTTCCGCCCAATCAACATTGTTAACATGGGGTGTGAATAGCGTTTGGAGCAACTTGAATAGCTGGCGTGAAGAATGAGGGCAACATCAGACGCTCTACAAATCTCTACAAGTAAATTCTTCAATATATGGCTTTTGAAATGACATCAAGACCCATGAGTGTGGTGCAATCAACATCAATTGCAGCGCTCAGGCCGGACTCCATTGGACCATGCACGAACACAGGGCAAGGATGAAGTTGTGAAGATTCTGGAGAGTGCAGAATCTTGGCTGCACAAATGTGTCAACGATAGCAGGTCGTTCGTTTCGGAGTCCGAAGCTTCCAGCAAGACGCAGCTACAGCCACAGATTTTGATTGTGCCTTTGCTTTACCTGAGGCATGAAGCTTGAACGTTTGAGCGTGGAGCAACTCAGCTGTTGGTGCGATCTCTGGATTGATGGTGCGGCCTTGATGTTTCACGCGCCCTTGGTCATATCGGTACGAAAATGCAAACATCTATGCGCGCACAAACAGATTACTGTTTTCCGAGAGGTTCAGAATTGAAGGAACATGTTTCTCATTTGGGTTCTTTTCTTGCTCAGATATGTTTCGACCACGGAAACGACACTCTATCAGCGAGCCTTCTGGAGTTTCCTTCCAACCATTTTGTTTGCTTCAAGTGTCTGGAGTCATCATGCTGCTTCTTGGCACATCCTGGTTCAAGCCTCGGAAGATTGAAATCAAGCCTCGGTCGCCATGTGCAGTTGACAAACTTGCCAGCTTGCTAGCCCATTTGACAGGGACAAATTCACAGGGTTGTCAGTTTCCATGCTGGAATTGCTCAGGTCCCCTCTCATTTGGATTGGTCCATTGGTTTTGCCCATCGAACACGAACCTCCCGCTGCTGCATGGCTGCGCGAGCGGCTCCAACGGCCTACACATGCTGAAAGTCTGACAATAGTTGAGCTGGGCAATGAGGTGTTTTATTGTGCCTAAAGGATCCTAAAGGTATGAATATGTCGACTGTTAGAAAACGCAGAACATGTTTTTACTTGCTACCATTCTGTTTGCCATTCTGAGCAGTCTTTATGACGCTGTCATTTAAAACGGTCTTGAACATCCTGACATGGGTGCCTTCTCATCGAAAAAGCAAAGAATCTGATGATTGCGTTCATTGGATTGTGCATGTATTAAACCTTCGCCCAATTCAACCACAAATCCGCGGAACGTCGTTGTGATGATGTTTTGGGTGGAGTCTTGAAGAAATTTTGTAGAGCCTCATTTGGATCCACCCAAACTCTCGCGGCCTGCAGACACTTGTCGCACACTGGCCATCGGCCTCGACTTGTTGAACCCTTCTCCAAAGTTGAGAATTTGGATATCCAGAAAGAAAACTCTTGAAAGTTATCAGCGTCCCACCTCAATCTTGTTGTCTTCCCCAACCTAAATTATGCGGGCAGTGTCCACGACCTCGCATGATATGGGTAGAAAGAGATGTCTCAGAGAGGCGCCGTGTAAGCCAACGGCGGAATCGGTCAAGTGTAAAGAACATAGGCCCAACATCACACATTCTGCGCCAAACTCATATTTGGACGAGTGTTTCGGTGGGCGATCCAGACCTTGCAATTAATTAACCACTTCAGCCCAACCATGAAATCTTGTACCATGCAGCAGCCTCGTCCACACTCCCCATGTTTTCTCAGTGCATTTTCAATGAACAAATCAATTCCACGCATTTCATATGAACTTCGTTGACCTTGCAAAGTTCAATTAAATTCTAAGGGGTGCACTCTTCTGAGCTTGGTACTACAACTCCGAAACCAGAACCACATCAACTCCAGATCGCATGGGCAGAAACATGCCAAACATATCCAAAAGTCTTCAACAACCTGGTAGTGTTTGGCCTCGTTGATTCGTGTGGCCTTGCCGGTGTCAGCCCCTTGGCAAAACTGCGTTCAACGTCTCTTGACACTACACTTTACACTTTCACACCTTACACCTTACACTTCACTTTTTACACTTTACACTCCACACTCTACACTCTACCCTTGACACTGCGCACTCAACACTTCACACTCCACACTCTACTTTTTACACTTCACGCATTACATTTTGCACGGTGCACTTCACACTCTGCACTTTACACTTTACACTTTGCACTCCACACTCTACACTTTACACTCCACACTTTACACTTGACACTCCACACTTTATACTTTACACTCTACACTTTACACTTTACTTTTTACACTTCACACTTAACACTTGACAATCCGCACTCTACACTTTACTCTTTACACTATATACCCCACACTCTACTCTTTTCACTCTAAAACTTTACACTCTACATTCTACAAATAGAACTCCACACTTCACAGTCTACACTTCACACTGTACACTGTACGCTCCACACTCTACGCTTTGCATTCCACACGCTACGCTTTACACTTGATACTTTCACGCTTTACACCTTACATTTTTCTTTACGCCCTTTTAAAAAATATGCTTACAAATGGCGTCCGAACATAATTCCGAAAATCGTCCTTTTCTTGAATTTGGTCCTCCGAAGTTCCGAAATATTGTTGGTTCAAACCCCAAAACACCTCAGACTTCGCAAATGGTTGTTTATCCTACTGGTGATAACGTATTGGGATGGAGGACCCCTAATTTTCATAATAAATTCTCAAGTGAGTAAGACAAACTGATTTGCCACGATTTTTTACAGAAGCGTTCTGATTTTGTTGGCATGGGCCCATACCCCAAATGAGACATTTTTTTGCATAGGTATCAATGAGGGAACTTGGATAGTATTGAGATCTTGGAAATGATTGGACATAAAGGATATTCGTAGGGGAAATGGTAATTCGATTGCAAATGAATGTATTTTTTTAACTTCTTGAAATATGTTTTGATTGGCCAAATTGTTGATGTTTGTTTGATCCGGATATTTGAGTTCCGTCCTGAATTTCCAGGGTCGAAACCTTTGGATTTTGGGTCGCAGATTCCGTTCCGGAGTGCTTAACATAGTCCTCCTGTCCCTAGCCTTTGCATGGTCGACGTACAGTGTGAGTTGACCACTGGTTGAAACTTCACAATCAGCAGCATCATCTCTCTTGATTTGCGCAATCTGAATGCATACATGTTCCTACCTGGACTTCGATGCACGCTGGCCATGTGCGAATAGCTGTATGTTGTATACATGTGCGTGCACTTCCTGACAAGTTTCCAACAATACACAGCTTCTTGCTTCTTGTCGCCTGTGGAAATATGTGTCATTCTTCTCACAGATTGATCTCTCCACATTTGGGGCCTCAGGCAGAAAGGAACAAACCGTTAAAACTGTCTTATGGTTTGGTTGGCTTTGAGTACGCTTTGGTTCAGCTTTTTGCGCGGTTGTTGTCCAGGCAAAGAAACCAGAAAGAAGGCAAGTCCAGGCGGAAGGCAAGGGGCATGGTTACAACAGGAATGACTTTCTTCCAACTTCTAACTCTACTTGTTGGAGTCTTCCACCAACATCCACCAACATCAGATTCGGAGCATTCTTAGGATTTTTTCCAGCCCCGCTAAGTAACAAACATCCTCAACGTGCATATATTTCTTCCAGACACAGAAATTTCGAGCCTGACAACTGCAAGAAAAAGCGCGGCCAGGAGATCATGATCTTGAAGCAGCAGCTTGGGAAGGAACTCAGGTAGATTCAGACCTGGCAATTTGAAGGTGACACCAAGTGGGTCTTCCCAGTCCTTTGGCTTCGACGATTTGGAAGGGATTGGTTTGGATATTTTGGATGTGTTTTCTTCAAAAAAGGCTGATGGAAATCACATGGAAATCAAATTCCAAAGGTTGGGGGGATATGGAAATGATGGAAACCACATATGTTTGATTTGGTCATATTTTTTCCTTATTAATTAATTCTATATTGTGTGGGAATCATAGATATGGGTTCAAAATATGTCTGCAGATGCCAGGACTGCGCCAATAATCAATTGATGGTCCACTTCAAAGAAGGTCATGTTTTCCAGATTACCATTGATGGAAAAACTTATGATGTCGACTTCAAGAAGGCTTTGCAAAGGAACCAACGCACCAAGGAAAGGACGATCCGCTGTGTTTCCGGTCCACGCGTTCGTTGGGAGATGGCTGCACCACCTTCTCAAGTGCCAGCAATGCAGAAAATCCCGGCACCGGACATGTTGGCCAAATTGGGGAAGGTACTGAACCAGTCAATTTCCTGCCAGAAGCTCCAACTTCGTGGCGGTTGAGGCGTACCAGGCTCGAAATCTGCACCTCTGGCGGCGTTTGCAACGGTTTGTTCAATCAATCCGTGACAAACCCGAGCAGCATGATATCTCTCCTGAGAGCATCACTCCATCCTTGAGCGAAACTTTGATTTTGCCAAAGATATCCATGTGGACCAAGCTGCCAATGAACGACTTCTGCTCCATGGCACAAAGACTTTTGAAGTTGCGCAAGTCATGGCAACAGAAGGTTTTACTTCGCAGCTGCTTGGGACCATGCTCTGGCAGCTGGGGATCCGTTCTACACACGAGGTCAATGCCAAGACTTTGTCACGTGCCTTGACAGAAGCGTCTGATTGTGCTCCAGCTCTTGGATTATCTTGGATCATTGCTAGACTTGGTAGACATCTCAGGGTGTCATTTGGTGTCCATGATAGATTTATGTGGTGTGGCGATTTGCTATTTGATTCGCAGGCAAAGTACACTAAATGGATCTAGAACGCCTGCGAGATGCTACCGAGGTCCTCCTGCTGTTTCTGCATTGCCAAGATGGTAAGGCCCGACATTCGCAGTGGCATGAATACTGGTTCTGCATGGTTCTGCGCTACAGAGCCATATGGTGGTGACCTTTGACCCTGCGCAGGCGAAATCCTGAGTTTATTGTGAGATTTGAAGAGCAGTAGAACATAGATGAACATAGTATAGAGATGTATAGAGACACAAGGATCAATAGCACCAACATCCACATCGAAAGTTGTGTGGGGCGCTGTCCAGGTCCACTTATGGCTTGTATAGTGTCGTCCCCTACGGGTCGTATAGCCATTTCTTGCATCGTGGACTCGCCAGACTTGAGTCAGGCATACGGGGAGTCGCCAGATTGCTACCAGTAGCTGCAAAAAACAGCATCTGCCTGATCTACCGGACCCCTTTGGCAGCCGAACATAACTTCTTGGAGCATTGCCCCAATTCCCATGGGCCATTTTCATCTTTGGAGCTGCGGGACTTATCATGTCAGATTGCCAGTCACTAGGGCCAGCTGAATTTATGTTTGATGTTTCGCCCCTGCGGCAGATTTTGTTCCTTCCGTGGGGCTGGTGTGGCAGATGCATCTCACCAAGGATTTTTCACCGTTAGTCCAGATGGGATGGATATCAGTGTCACTTCGAAATATGGCAATAGCAGAGCGAGATGAAGCTGATCCAATGGGATCCAAGCCAGTCGAAATTTCGATGCAAAGAAGACGTTGATTTGTAATTCACCAAGTTTGAACTCATTTCAATAGGATTTGCAGGTTGATTATTGCTGAACAGAAACAGCACAGGGACCCAAGCGATGGTGGAAAGATACAGTTCATGAAGAATGGCAATCTCCCAGGACTTTGCAGCCGAGTTCCCATAAGTCACTGGTTGTGCCCGCCAATTGCTGATAGTGGAAAGCAAAGGCACAATGCGCGAAGATGCAACATTTTTGATGATCTATCTTTGATGTGAATTTACATGAATTTACAGTTTCTTGCACGTGGAGATATTTGGAGTATCCGGACATCTATCACTTCCTATTCGAAGAGAAAAACTGGGACCCATGCGTGCAGGGGTCAAAGGCCTACTCAGCGGGTTAACGGTTTCAAGTTTCAAGTTTCCATCCCTCAGATTCTCAGCGACAGTTGAAACATGTTGAAACCATCAACCGATGGCAGGAGCTTGGGAAGCGCCATGGACACCTCCATGCAACCAGACGAACAAAGATCCGGTGTCTTTAATCGGGAAAATTGGAGGGGTGCAAGAAAGAGGAGACACCTTCACGAGTGGTTCCAGAGTGGAAAGGATTCATTTTGAGGGAATGATGTTCCATTAAGCAGTTCTCGAACCCAAGCTGTGACAACTCGTAGATGTGACAGACCACGGTCTTTTGGACGACTTCGTTTAGTTAGTTGAACGTTTTCAAAACAGTCCTAGTCAGTTTCGACAGCTTGTGAAAAAGCTGAACGGCAAGGAATGCTTTGACAGTTTTCTCAGGGCCAGTGGAAGAACACACTAGAAATCTATCCCACAATCTGACACAGATGTTGTCCTGCTAATGGTTCCCTGTCAGTTCTGACCTTTTGACAATCGCAGAAGGTTGTTTTTTCCCGTAAATCCAGTGGGAAGATGATGGTCAGCAACATCAGCAACCCAAGCTGCCCAAGCCCTGCTTGTATTCCCAACCTTCTCCATTCCCAAAGGTACTTGGAGATGTGGCTGACGACGCCAGCCTGACCGGAGGTGTTAGCGACGCAGCTCAGCCCGATGAAAAGTGCCACCAGGTGTCAGCGGTTTCAGCTGTTTCCGCCCTATGTGTCGACCACCTTTGAAGCTCCCAGTGATCGGTTGAGATGCTGCAACCAGCCGGTGACACCAGTTGTGACATGTTGTGTCCCATTTGGCTCATAGTGGGCACTAGTCACGGGAAAAGCAGTAGGGCGTTCTTTGAGGCCGGGGTCGTCAAAGATGCAAACAGTTGATGGTTGGATGGTGATGGGGATTTGTCATGATATCTTGATTTGATGTTGTTTTCTCCTGTTTTCTCCTGTTTTCCCGTTGTCTTTCCTTACTCCGAATCTCGATAGGATAAGGCTGAATTGACTCCGGTTTACGAGACTGGCACGTGTTGGTGTTCTAAAGATGGCTGGTTGATGCTGGTTGGTAAAATAATGCTGGTATATTTTTCCCCGTGCTCATCAATCTGAAAGGGATGATGCAAATGACCGACTGTGAATGGCAGCCATGTATGAGGGTTTGGAAAATGTCACCGCGGGAGCCCAAAAGGTAGATTTGTCAATGCCTTTTGCGACCATTTCGACTGCATTTGTTGGCCATAGGCCATAGTTCAGAATGTTCAGACAAATGGGCAATAGAAAAATGGTTCCACCAAGCCATCTCTACGTTGGGTTCCATCTGAAATGTTGCAGCTTTCTGGGGTTCTGCAACATTCTGCAACAAAAACATTGGAATGCTGCCTTGGGTATCGTCAGATGGTCCAGCCCTGTCTCCCATCTCCAACTTCCACGGCACTGAGCATATCAGCAATGATGATCTCACCTGTGCCGATGCTCAGGTGCGAGGCACCCTGTGTGAAAGGTGTGGACCCTGGTTTCCTCAAAGCTGTTTTTTCCGCATTTCAGGGTTGATTTGGAGTTGCCAAATCTCTGAAACGTGGGTATTCTTTGTATTATTTTGTATTCTTGGTAGCTATGGCAACATCTGACAACTCAACGAGACTAAGAGCCGGAGAGTGTGATTTTATGTGTTGAAGTCAACTTGAACCCATATCGCACCGTATCCCAGTTGTAGAGGTCTAAAACCATTTATATCTCTATAGAGTTCCCACTTGATCTTTTGCTTCTTTTTGAGCCGCTTGAGCTCCTCCTTTCAGGCAGTGTTCATCCTGATCAACGAGACTTCGGTCCTCGCAGCCTTCGACCAGAATGTCACAGGTGCTGGATGAAGATTTGAAACTGAGAGATGGGGAATTTGCGGTGGAATTGAGGGACGATTTCTTAATTCATTCAGTACAGTGGGATTTGGAATTGAAGGAAAGTGAATTGTTGATTTGTGTCCGTCAAGTGGATGAATGTTGAGCAGCAGGCCCAAGAACGAGCCGATGCAGAGGAAGCTCGACAATGTCAGGCTCTTGGAGAGATCTGAAAGGTTGAGATTCTGGCGATCATCGGGTTGAGATGAGGGAATGATAGAGCAGGGTCAAACATAAAGATAGGTTCGCATATGGCTTCATTTGGGACGTGCAAGTGGATCAATTCAATGAGATCTTAAGATTCCAAGACTTAAAATGTTTGCGTGTCACGAATGATCATCACTTGATGCCAGCACAGGTCATCAAAATCCATACCATGCGAGACAACACAATACCATGACAATGCAATAACAGTACATCAGCTGACATGTGTGCATGCACGCAAACGTACATATGTACAGTCACAGTGAGGTGCTTATAAGACGAATTGACTAATATTTGTGTATTATAGGCAAATTATTATAATAATACAGCACATGCATTCATGATCAGTCATGATTTTGAGATGATGAGATGGTAAAACACGTAAATCTCATGACCCATGCGCAATAACATTGACTATGTCGATTGAGTACACACCTTGGGTGCAACTAGGCTGAGACACTTAGTGGTCCATTCCAATTCCTGTGTGCTTGCATGAAAGCTAACAAGGGGAGATCATGATGAAAGCCTTGGATTGTCTTAAAATCATGTCAAATCCAAAGTTGACAAAGTGTCACCATTTTCATGTCCTCAAGACATCTCAAAACATTTTCCCAAAGATGATTTCGTGTGATTTCCATCTGATCCCGACCAAAGGAATCGGGTTCGCGGCCCTGCCGGGGCCCTCCCGGGGCGGCCCGTGGCCCTCCGAGGCCGCGACGACATCGTCACGGCGGCCTGCCTCGGTCACCTCGGCGAGGTCCGGCACCTCCTGCGGACGGTGCCCGGCGCCGTGGCCTCGAAGGACTCCTACGGCCGCACCGCGCTGCACGGGGCGGCGGAGTTCGGCCACGCGGAGATCTGCCGGGTGCTGCTGGCAGCGGGGGCCGAGGTCGACGCCAGGACTGACGAAGGCCTCTCGGCCCTGAAGAGATGGATGCACGGTGCTTGGGGGAGATTTCAAGGTGCCAAAAAAATTCGAAGTCAACATGTGAAATGAAGTGAAATGATGTGACATGCTAAATGGTAGGGTGGGTTTGGTGGGTTTGGTAGGTTTTGTAAGGCTTTTAAAGAGGCAGTTTCCAGTTGAAATCATTTACATCAACAACCACATCACATGGTCAGGATTCGCAAAAAACAACAGATATCACCGAATTCAAACAACTATAATTCTGAATCATGAAAAGATTTGAACTTGGGGGCTCCTGATGGAGCCATGGATGTGCAGCTTCTCGGAGACTTGGCACGTTCATGGATTGCTCCATTTTTCACATTTCTGGGAGCAGTCGCTCGCCCGAGGTCGCACCCCGCTGCACTGGGCGGCGACCACCGGCCGTGCGGAGGTGGTGAAGCTGCTCCTCGAGGCGAAAGCCTCCGTGACTGTGAAAGACAACCAAGGCTGGGGGCCTCGACTGCGAGATGTGATGGGCTTTTGATGGCTTTTGCTTTCTTATCTGATTCTATTGTATTACTATACTTATTACTTTATGGTGGCAGTTTTGTTTGTGCAAGGTTGAGACTTGGGCGGTTGTGAAATGTAAACGGTACGGTGGTTTTGATGAGCTTGGTATGTTTTAAGGCTTTAAAAAGGCACTGGGTCAAAGTGGTAACTTATGCCGCGGTCATCTTCTTGTGCCGCAAACGGTGTGCCGTTGGGAAGTCCATGATATACATGTCATTCTTGCTGGATGAATCAATTGTTTGTGGCATTGATTTTTCTAACACTTTACAGGGGCACACATGTTTTTGAGACATATTCTTCTTGAGATAGAAACTCATGGGGATGGCTTCTCAATAGCTTGACTCGCACAGAAGAGAGAACAGTAGAAGAGAAGAGTAGAGTAGAAGGGACTATACAGAAGAGTAGAGAAGAGAATCGAATTGAAGAGTAGAAGTGATTAGAGGGGCCTAGAGCAGAGAAGGGAAGAGTAGAAAAGATCCCTGCTGCCTTGCCCTGCTGCCTTGCCGTGCAAAATCCAGATCTCGTACAGATCTCGTAAAGACCTCGTAAGGATCTCGTAAAAATAGCGCAATGAGAATGACATGTAGAACCCCTGGTCTTCTAGAGGTCAAGTTGATGGTGTGCCATGCGGTTTACAACGCTTTGTGTCAGGTTTAAGACAGATAAACGGTACAAAGCGTTGCAGTCCGCATAGGAACTTCATGAAAACAATGTGCACATACATGGATCGGCAAAGTGATCGGCTGCAGAAAAGAAAACTGTTACCTGAGTACTTGGATGTACTCGGTGTGCCAATGGGGAAAACAATCATGGATGACATTCTTAGAGATTAAATATGTTGTTCCGACAATGGGAATTACATCCGAGAACTTGGGTTGATAGAAAACAATTTGTAGGTGTGCCATGCGTTCCTTGACATTTGGGGTGAGGTCAAAGAATTTACGAACTGATGTAAAATGTACCAAATCCCTTAGGAAAATAACAAACCAATCCAAAAACCTGTCCGTGAGGGCCGATGTGCCATGGTGATTTGCACATGGCGTAAGTTCTTGGGGTCGTGGGGTAAGCGGTGTGCCATGCGGTGGGGTAAGTTCATAGATTAAGGCAAGAGTCTCTACATGTTGATCTCAAACATTTCGGGGTTGTGCACATGAAGCGCACAAAGGCTTTGTAAATCAATTCTTCAATCTGGTTCCGGGCATTGCGACTGGACACCTACAGAAGTTACGGCTTCAGCTTTCACATGCCTTGGGAGCGCTCAGGCCAGACGCCCTTGGATCTTGCAAGACGACTGCGCCACGCCGAAGTCGTGAGGCTCCTTGAGGACGCTGAATCTTGGCTGTGACGATAAGAACAGGTCCCTCTCGCAGACATCTGTTCACAAGACCGCCTCGGTGAATTTGAGACGTGCGCATCATATCGCATAATCACATGCAGAGGCATGGATTCCTGAAATCTCTCTCCAACCTGCTGCAGCTCATGGGTTAGGCGTCAGTTGCTATATAATCTATAGCTGTTCTTTGGATCGGAAATGATTGGAAATATTAGATGGCTTGCAAACTAGGTGTCCACCTTACTGAGCAAAGAATCATGCTTTTATTAACCATTCGCCAAGCATCGCCTAGTACTGAGAGTGGTTCATTCCAGCACGAATAAGTTGTGGAACTTTGATGCTGCATAAGTAATGGGTAGCGATATGTGGCAATGGTGACATGAAACAGACAATGTAAGTTCGACCAGGTGGCTCTATTGAGATGTGTACCCCAGTTGCAGTCGAGCCACTTCGACCAGTCGAACCATACGGTTGATTTCAGGATCGTTCTGATTGGAACTGTTACAACTCGTCTCCTGGGCCAGTTGGACAGATTAAGGAACATGACAGGACCGACACGCCTTCATGGTTGGGACCCCCATTCTGATCATTCTACATTGAAGTCTCCGCATTCCTTTTGGTTCTGTCCTGTTGTGTCCATACCTGTATCCTTGAAAGGCGCTAATATACAGTAAGTGTCCGTTGGGTGTCTTTTCTGAAAATGGGCGTCTTTACTCGCATATATGGATGCATATGGACACATATGGATGCATATGGACATTTTTGCAGTTTGCGTCTTCTCTTTTGTTTCTTTTAGTTCCTTCATGCGGGTGGCCACATCAGGGTACACCATGCCACCCTGCGCTCAGTTGCTGTGATGTGAATTGCATTGCTCAGAATTGCTTGGGCTCATTCCGGGGCGACACTTAGCAAGTGATTCCATGCACCATTCTTCAGCACCATCTTGCTCAAATAAGTGGAGGTTTGAGTGGGGAAACACAGCATCAACGAGCCCCTTTGGCCAGAAAAACAGACGCCCTTTGGTCCAATCGAAATCTTTTCTAGTCCAGTGGGTGTCTTTTTCCGTGTCGAAGTTTGAAACACGTCTTGCAAAGTGTATTGATTTGTAACACATGCTTGTGAGATGAAACTTCTTGCTTTGAAAGGCATGCGTTGGAAAACCAACTTCCACCGGTTCCAACGTCACGCTGCAGTTACCCCTTTCATTTGAAAGATATTGGTGCTCCGGCTCAGAATGCCTGCTAAAGACCCTAGCTTGAAAACAAAGCGGCCTCAGGGGGTCCAGAATGAAAAAGCACGGTGGAGCAAGGAATCTCTTGGAGGGGCGTTATTTCCTAAAGGGGCGTTTCTCCAAGAGATGCCGTGAGCATTACTTTGTGATGAGTTTACAGGTACGTCACCATGTCCGTGTTTTGATATGTTTTTATGGGAGAATTTCCCTTGCTTTTAGATTGCACCGGGGCCAATTTTAGCTTTATATATACCCCCATGACATCACGCAGCGGCCGAGGAGCGGGACCAGCATAGTGCGAGGGGAAAGGCGAGGGGAAAGGGGCAAGCTGCAGCACAGCAGGTGGGGAGACGCGGGCAGCGGCCACTTCACACATTGGAGGAGGGCATGTTTCACTCGCAGAAAAGATAAATCATTTGGGGAATCGAGGATTCTTTGTCTAGCGTGTCAGTAGAAGTTAGTACTTTAACATGATTTAAAATGCTGGTTCTTTTAAGAAAGAGCATGGGGAATGTGTTGAAGGATCGAACTATTATGTTCCGGGCAATGGATCAGTGGCTGGACGACAAACTTCCTCTTGTACTTTCATATCCCTGCAGCATAAAGAGAAGCTATAGGTGTGATAATGGGAAATTGCCCATTGTCAGAAATAAGTGAGGGTTCACTTAGAACGAGCTGACTGGAGAAGGGAATGGCTAGAGGCTGTAGGGTACAAACTTTCCTAAGCAGCTTCCAATCTGACGCCCTGCAGGCTCGGCCGGATGCACGTGGTGAGCCACATGGGAACCCACTGAGCTTCCCTCCCAGGCGGCGCAGCCATCCTTTGTTCGATGCAGTCTTTACATCGCGTGTGATGTCTTGGGAGTTTTCTGAAAAAATGAATTGAAATGGTCCACAATTGAATTTATTCACCATATTTTAGAGTGGCCAAATGGTGGCTTGTTTGTGATTTGGTCGGGGTGTGTGTGGGCAGACCAGTCTTTCACAACACCTGGATTCTTCTATATTCTTCTTGTGCGCGTAGTCTGAAAGCCATGAAGTCTTACATTCTTTTATAGCATTTTAGATATAAAAACGGATCAATTATACCACACCATACCCGGTGTCCTGTGGAAAATCGCGCATTAGCGGAGAGGTCCAGAGAAGAAGAGGACCTTCAGCTGGCGATCGCCCTCTCTGAGTCCGAAGCTCGTGGATATCCAGCACCCGCAGCCCTAGCTCAGGCTGCCCCAGCCGTGCCTGGCCCGCAACCGTCTCATCCCCAAGCAGCAGCGAAAGCAGCTGCCAAGGCGGCAGCGAAGGCAGCACCAGCCTCACCAGCCCCACCAGCTCAACCGCCAGCGCCAGCTCCGAACTTCTCGGACTACAATTACATCGCCAGATGCACCCAGCACTTCGCAGCAGCCAGGGTCCTTGGTGCAGGTGCATACGGCACAGTTTACCGTGGAGTAGACCCTGACAACGCCGTAGAGTTCGCAGCAAAGCGTTTGGAATGCCAAGATGCACAGCAGCGAGAATACCTGGAAAGGATGACGACGGCTGAAATACGAGTCTTTCACTTAGCCGACTCAGCGATTCTTCAAAGATGCCGTCTTTAGGAACATGTTTTTTGAACTTGTTGTAACCAGGAGCTAAATCGCAAGTGGTTAGTGCTTACGGGTTTGAGGTTTCCTATGCTTGCAGCTTTGCTGAGTCTTTTTCACTCAGACATACAAAAGGTTTCAGAATCAGTTTCTTTTTCCAACCGAAGACACGGCCAAGCCAACTTACCATGCGGGGGCTTGGGTCCTAACCAACTTCATCCATCCCAACATCATACCCCTGCTGGGACATTGTCTTCACAGAGATGGTGCCGTCTTGGTCTATGAGTTTCAGCCGCAGGGCAGCTTGGACGCACATTTGATGAACGACCAGAAAGCTCAGCAGGCTGCGGACGCCGAAGTAGCATCGTGGCCGGTTTGCTGGTGGCGGTGAGCTTCTTACATCACCACAATCCCCAGGGGCCCTGCTATCACCGGGACATCAAGCCGGGCAACGTCATGTTGACCGCATCGTTTGTGCCGAAACTGGGCGACTGCGGCCTGTCGCGCTTTTTGCCCCAAGACCGACCAGGGCAGAGCCGAATGACCATGCAGCTCACACAGGGCGCGGGCCCAGCAGGGACTCCTGGCTTTATGTGCAAACGATACGTGGAGACAGGTGGCTTGGTTGATCTGGGTCCATTTGGTCCTGGAGTTGTCACACCCGGAACAATCTCCAGAGCAGTCCCACACCTGCATATTCTTTAGCCTCAATATTTGCCACAGTCAAAGGGCATTGTAGTCAGACAGATGCGAATTTTGTTTTGATCTTAAAATTGTTTTTCTGCTCGTCGTTGCAGTAGACCCCCTATGGAAAGGCAAGTTCAACGAGAAGTCGGAGGTCTATTCCATCGGTGTCACGATTTTGCAGCTGATCACGGGCAAAACGGAGTTTGATGACGACTTTTCGGAGATGATTGAAGAAGCAGATGAGGAGCAGATAGCCCAGAACCGCGATCAGCGGCTACCAGCGACTGGCCCAGATGAGGAGATTTTGAAGAAACTCTCGGCCATGGCAGCTGCCAGTGTGCAGCGCTTCTCCAAGAGGATTCGACTGATGCCTTTGCTGCGGCAAGCCCGTGAAGCTGCGAGCAGCGCCGAATCCGAAGCTTCAGCTTTGAGAGCGGAAGTGGAGGAGATGGCGGCGGAACTGCGGCGTTTGCGCCTGCAGCAAGTCGCAGAAGCAGAACGCGCAGCCGCTGCCAACATGACCTGCGAGCTGTGCTTCGACGAAGCCTCTGCAGAGGGCAGCTTGTCATGTCCCAATCAGCACTTCGTTTGTGCCGATTGCAGCCCGCAAATGGTCACTAGCTTTCTGGAGCGTGTGAGTGCCAGTGACGCCATGCTGGAAGATCATCGCACTAGGGGCGGGCTGGTTCCGTGCGTGCATGCCAACCCAGCATTCCAAGACCCATGCGCGGCTCACTACACGGACCAAGCCTTGGCTAGGGCCCTGCCGGATGAGGTTTTTGTGGGATACAGGGCTGCGCAGGATGCTGTCGCCGAAAACCGTCTTTGGCAACAGTACAACCAGAGGTTTCAAGAGGAGGCAGGTTTCAAGATTTCAATGTGTTAAAATGAGAAAAAAACAAACATCTATAGGGATTGGAACCATGACCGTCTTGAAGGTCAATCAGACTGTTCTAGGATTTGTGTTCAAGCTGTCAAACATTTCAAGTAATTTGTGGTGCGTCACCTAGTGCAGGTCTTGCATCTGCAGCAGCAGTTGGAACGCCAGCAAGCTGCCCATCGAGAGGAAGGAGCGTCCGCGGAATTCCTGAGGCGGCAATACCCGAACGCACGCATGTGTCCCCGATGTCGGTGTGGGCCGGTGATCAACGAAAACTGCTTCGATCTCCAAGCCCATCACAACCAAGCATCAGGCCGCGGTCGGATTAGCAACGCGTGCCGGCAGTGTGGCTTTTTCACCCGGTACTGGAATCAGTGGTTGCCTTGGGATGGTGTCATGCGAGGCAACGGGTAGCTTGGTACTCCTTGCTTCCCGTGTGCACAGTTGGTGCACGGGCCTTGCACAAAGTCTCAAGTTGAGATTGAAATATGATGGCCCACTTTCACTTTGCATCGAATATTTTCCGTTTCACCCTGGTCATTTTGCCCGGTCTCATCGGATGCCATGTACAGCTCAGGTGGAGATCCAGTCGCACGCAAGGGCCCTGTGACCTGGAGGTCCGCCAGGCGGAATCGACCTGAAAAATCGGTATTTCTACCTGCTGCTTGTTGGGATTGGTGATACTGTGGATGGAAGAAATCCTGCACCACCTTGGATGGTTGAAACCCTATAAATAATGGGATAGATGATAGACCATCTATCAACTGGTGCAGGATTTCTTCCATCCACAGTATGTTGGTGATGTGCAGAACATCTCTGTGAAACCGCATGGAGCATGACATCAAGTGGCATGAATCGACAAGATCAAGCTGCAGGAATCTCAAGCTTCATGACATAGATGATACATCATAAGAATTAAAGTATATTAAAGTTATTCCCATGACATGTGCGGGGATTCGTCCCCACAAAACATACTATTTTCTCCGGGGCTCAAATTTCAATATTCCGGCGACAATTGAAAATAACATGTTTTGTCTTCGACCTTGGGCCCCACTAAAATTATAATTTTTAATGGGGCTCAAACTTGAATATTTTCTGACAAGATTTTAAAGGAACAGATGTTGCCTTCAACCTTGGTCCACACAAAAATTGTAATTGTTAGCGGGGCTCAAACTTGAATACTTTTCGACAAAATTTGAAGAGAACATGTGTTATTTTCAACTCTGGGCCACACAAAGGGAACATATTTTCTCGACTTTCACCAGGTTTGAAAAGAACATATTTTATCTTCATGTTTGGGCCCCACTCAAAATTATAGTTTTTAATGGGGCTCAAACTTGAATACTTTGTAACAAGATTTGAAAAGAACATATCTTATCTTCTATTCCGACAATTTGAAAATAACACATTTTAGCTACATTTTTGGGCCCCGCTCTTTTAAAAACTTGTAGGGCTCAAATTTGGAGGGCTATTTATTTTTGGATTTTTTTCGCGGCAGATTTTGGATTTTTTTTTGGGTTCCTGGTTCTATGCTTTCCTGTTTCTCTGATTTTCTGCTTTTCTGCTTCTCTGCTTTTCCTGCTTCTCTGCTTTTCTGCTTCTCTGCGTTTCTGCTTCTCTGCTTTTCTGCTTTTCCTGCTTCTTTGCTTTTCTGCTTCTCTGTTTTCCCTGCTTCTCTGCTTTTGTACTTCTGCACCTTTCTACTTCTACTACTTTTGCTTTTCTTAAGTCATGTGTTTTTGCTGCTCCACTTCCTGCTCCTTTGCTTCTTTGCTTCCTGTCTTTACTGTCTCTTTGTTTTTCATTTTCTTTTGCTTTATTCTGTCCTGTTTGTATCCTAAATGAAACCATAGAGAGACCCTAGGTGAAACCCAAAGAAACCCTAAAGAAATCCTGATAAGAAACCCTACATGAAGCCCTAAATGAACCCTAAAGAAACCCTAAAGGACACCCTAAATGAAACCCTAAAGGAACCCTAAAGGAACCCACTTGAACGTTTAGACATCGTGAAAAGAAATCCTGATAAGAAACCCTGGAATGAAGCCCTAAAGAAAGCTTAAATGAACTCCTGAATGAAACCCTAAATTGAAAGCCTAAAGAACCCTCAAGAGACCCACATGAACGTTTGAAGCAGCAAAATGTAGCAAATACCATGCAAATGAGAGGTTGAAATGCCAACATATGACAAATACCATGCAGAATGGAAGGCAAACATGGCCAAGTGTAGCAAATACCATGCAAAATGCAAAATGACCATGCCAAAATGTAGCAAATGCCATGCAAAATGACAGGTTCTACTATCAAACTGTTGCAAATACAAGGCAAATGGTATCGGGAAAGAAAACCAAAAAAAAAAAACTTTACTTCGTGTGATCCCCACCATGACATTTATACATTTTCTTACTGGCAAATCTTCTGGCATTCTATCTGACATATCTTCTGACATTCTATTTGGCATTCTATCTGGCATATCTTCTGGCATATGATCTGGCATATCTTCTGGCATATCTTCTGGCATTCTATCTGTCAAATCTTCTGGCATTCTATCTGGCATATCTTCTGGCACTCTATCTGACATATCTTCTGGCATTCAATCTGGCATTCTATCTGGCATATCTTCTGGCATATATTCTGACATATCTTCTGGCATTCTATCTGGCATTCTATTTGCCATTCTATCTGGCATATCTTCTGGCATATCTTCTGACATTCTTTCTGACATTCTTTCTAACTTTCTTCTGCACATTCTTTGTCCCATATCTTCCTACATGAGGTCCGGCAGGGAACACTTGGCGTGGATACTGGCGGTTGAGGTCCGGCAGGGAACACTTGGCGTGGATACTGGCGGTTGAGGTCCGGCAGGGAACACTGGGCGGGGATGGTCGTGGTTGAGGTCCGGCAGAGAACACTGTGGATCGCGGGTCGCAGTTGGACGAGGACGACGAGGACGACGAGGACGACGAGGACGACGAGGACGACAAGGACGACAAGGATGACAAGGAGGACGAGGAGGACGAGGAGGAGAGGAGGAGGAGGAGGAGGAGGACGAGGCAGGAGGAGGCAACTGACATAAAATCTAACAACCCTCACCTGGCAGGTGGGGAACAAAACCTGAGGCAAAAAAAACAAAAACCATTCTACACCACTCAAATTTCAATACTTGGACAAGATAATTGCATTTTCTGTATTTTTTCAACAGCACTCAGAGAAGTATTATAAAATATGTGGTTTTTTCAAATGGTTTGGTTTCAATTGGACAAACCTTGCGGCCTCTAGTGCCAGCATCCTGGGGTCATTATCAACTTTTGAGGATCCCAAGGAAAAGTGCACTGAAAAAATGGGGTTGTAGGCGTAGGCTGGGATTTTGTGAATGCAGGATCTGATTTGACCCATGTGATTTTGTAGAGCCCCCCACTCACTTTTTCACTTTGTATCTACAAAATCCCAGCCGCCAACCCCACCACCCTAATTGGAGAGAGGATAATAAAATGATCTAATTTCCATGAAGGCAAGCAGCCAAAAGATTCGAACAAACTTAATCATAGCAGTTTGGGCCGCAGATTACGCAATGACCGCATGTTTTTTGTTTCACCAGGGCAGCCTGCCTAGGAACAGTGCTTTGGACGTGTTCTTCTTCTAATCTTTTTCGCTTCAGTATTGCTGCAAACACTCATTGAAATGGCACCCCTTCGGGCTGGAACATGCTGGAACTAATGGATAGTTTCCCGTAAGCAGCAAATAACTCAGTGAGTTGCAGCGAAGTATCCCATGAGGCCCGTGATTATCAACAACAGCAACACAAACGTCATGACATGCATATGTACCTGCCATGGCAGTGGACCGACATGACACTGAGACATCATCAGGCCTGCAGAAGAACAGTTGATTTTTTTCATATTGATGCACGGCAGATGTAGATATCTGGATGTTTTGGTTTCTTTAAATCCCAGTTTACATAGTTTACTGATCGTAGAATACAATTGGAGGAAAGGCTGCGTTTTACAGCCAGCATTACTAATATAGAATGGGCTAACGCCCTGGTGCCGCCGACCCCTCCTTAATAGGGGGGTTGGTAACATGCGCGTTTGAGGGGGCGAACGGCAGGCTGGACCGCCCAGACGACGCGATGGATGTGCCCTTGGGGCAGCTGTTGCCTGCGCGGTTCGACGTTCCGAGAAGCTTTTGTACAGTTGTAAGGGTGCATTCCAATAAGAAGCCATTGAGGTGTGGCCTTGGGGTGCCTGTTGGCTGCAGGATGAAGCATGTCAAGAGAATGTTTAAGCGATGTGGCCTTGGGGCAGCGCTATTGCCTGCGCGGCTCGGCGTTCCGAGAAGCTTTTGCACAGTTTGCAGGGTTTTACGGGTTTTAAGGGTTTTGAGGGTTTTTAAGCGTTTTAAGGGTTTTAAGCTTTTAGGGGCTGGCAAACGGCAGGCTTGGACGCCCACAAGAAGCCATTGATGTGTGGCCTTGGGGTGCCTGTTGGCTGCAGGATGAAGCATGCCAAGAGAATGTTTAAGCGATGTGGCCTTGGGGCAGCGCTATTGCCTGCGCGGTTCGGCGTTCAGAGAAGCTTTTCCACAGTTTGCACGCTTTTAAGGGTTTTAAGGGTTTTGAGGGTTTTTAAGCGTTTTAAGGGTTTTAAGGATTTTAAGCGTTTAAGGGCTGGCAAACGGCAGGCTTGGACGCCCAGAAGAAGCCGTTGATGTGTGGCCTTGGGGCGCCTGTTGGCTGCAGGATGAAGCATGCCAGGAGAATGTTTAAGCGATGTGGCCTTGGGGCAGCGCTATTGCCTGCGCGGTTCGGCGTTCCGAGAAGCTTTTGGACAGTTTGGAGGGTTTTCAGGGTTTTAAGGATTTTGAGGGTTTTTAAGCGTTTTAAGGGTTTTAAGGGTTTTAAGGGTTTAAGGGCTGGCAAACGGCAGGCTTGGACGCCCATAAGAAGCCATTGAGGTGTGGCCTTGGGGTGCCTGTTGGCTGCGGGATGAAGCATGCCAAGAGAATGTTTAAGCGATGTGGCCTTGGGGCAGCGGCAGGAAGGGGCTGGCAAACGGCAGGCTTGGACGCCCATAAGAAGCCATTGATGTGTGGCCTTGGGGTGCCTGTTGGCTGCAGGATGAAGCATGCCAAGAGAATGTTTAAGCGATGTGGCCTTGGGGCAGCGCTATTGCCTGCGCGGTTCGGCGTTCAGAGAAGCTCTGCAACAGTTTGCAGGGTTTTAAGGGTTTTAAGGGTTTTGAGGGTTTTTAAGCGTTTTAAGGGTTTTAGGGGTTTTAAGGGTTTAAGGGCTGGCAAACGGCAGGCTTGGACGCCCACAAGAAGCCATTGATGTGTGGCCTTGGGGTGCCTGTTGGCTGCGGGATGAAGCATGCCAAGAGAATGTTTAAGCGATGTGGCCTTGGGGCAGCGGCAGGAAGGGTTTAAGGGCTGGCAAACGGCATGCTTGGACGCCCTAAAGAAGCCATTGATGTGGCCTTCGGTGCCTGTTAGCTGACGGATGGGTTTGAAGCGTGTAACGCCTGGTGAACGGTAGGCTGGACCGCCCAGAAGAAGCGGGGTCAGTTTAAGGGCTGGCAAACGGCAGGCTTGGACGCCCATAAGAAGCCATTGATGTGGCATTGGGGTGCTTGTTGGCTGCGAGATGGGTTTCACCTTGGGAAGCTAAGAAGGAGAAGTTCCACACCTTCGGTGGTCCCAGGCGCCGCCCCTGCCTTGGCCAAGGCCGGGGTCGGCGGATACCAGGAATCACCAATTTTAAATACTTCACTTCGAATGATCCCCACCGTGGCATCTTTACATTTTCTTACTGGCAAATCTTCTGGCATTCTATCTGACATACCTTCTGGCGTTCTATCTGACATACCTTCTGGCATTCTATCTGGCATTCTATCTGGCATATCTTCTGGCATATCTTCTGGCATTCTATCTGGCATATCTTCTGGCATTCTATCTGACATATCTTCTGGCATTCTATCTGACATACCTTCTGGCGTTCTATCTGACATACCTTCTGGCATTCTATCTGGCATATCTTCTGGCATTCTATCTGGCATATCTTCTGGCATTCTATCTGACATATCTTCTGACATTCTATCTGGCATATCTTCTGGCACATCTTCTGGCATTCTATCTGACATATCTTCTGACATTCTATTTGGCATTCTATCTGGCATATCTTCTGGCACATCTTCTGGCATTCTATCTGACATATCTTCTGACATTCTAATCTGGCATATCTTCTGGCATTCTATCTGGCAAATCTTCTGCTGGCATTCTATCTGGCATATCTTCTGCATTTAATCTGCATATCTTCTGACATTCTATCTGGCATATCTTCTGACATTATTTCTGGCATATCTTCTGACATTCTGTCTGGCATATCTTCTGACATTCTTTCTGACATTCTTTCTGGCATTCTATCTGGCATATCTTCTGACATTCTTTCTGGCACTCTATCTGGCATATATTCTGATATTCTTTCTGGCATATCTTGTGGCATTCAGAACATTCTTTGTGGCATATTTTAGGACATTTTTTCTGGCATTCTATTTGGCATATCTTCTGACATGCTATCTGGCATATCTTCTGACATTCTTTCTGGCATATCTTCTGGCATATCTTATGACATTCTATCTGACATATCTTCTCACATTCTTCCCGTTGAGGTCCGGCAGTGCCCACTGCGATCTGGAAGTCGCGGTTGAGGTCCGGCAGTGCCCACTGCGATCTGGAAGTCGCGGTTGAGGTCCGGCAGTGCCCACTGCGATCTGGAAGTCGCGGTTGAGGTCCGGCAGTGCCCACTGCGATCTGGAATTCGCCGTTGAGGTCCGGCAGTGCCCACTGCGATCTGGAATTTGCCGTTGAGGTCCGGCAGTGCCCACTGCGATCTGGAAGTCGCGGTTGGGATCTGGACTGCGACGAGGAGGATCTGGAAGTCGCGGTTGGGATCTGGACTGCGAGGAGGAGGAAGCGGAGGAGATGGAGGAGGAGGATGCGGAGGGGGAGGAGGAGAACAGCTCTGATAAAATCTAACAACCCTCACCTGGCAGGTGGGGAAAAATGACTTGGATTTCAGAGAGCATCACTGCCTCCTTTGGACATGTCATTTCGGGTCATTGGTTGCCAAGCGTCCGCAAGACGATTTGCCTTGCAAGGTTTGGAAAAATGGCGAAAACGCTTGGAGGCAATTTCCAGTTTGGGCATTTGAGAGATTTGGACGTCAAACAAATATGGGATCAATTCAGATATATTGAATATTGGTGGTTAAATCCAGTAATATTGAATACTGGACATTCTTGGACCATAACCACCAACCAGTTCTGATCCAGTTCAGACTCTGTTGGAAGCCCTTGCAGCCATGGATGGATCAGGAAGCCCTTCACCGCTTCAATGCTGAGTCCACAAGGTGCGCCAAACAGACAACAAAAGGTGTTGACGATGGGCCCGTGAAAACATTGGTCATTTTGAATTCTAACCATCCATGTCTACAACTTCAATTTATGATAATTCATGGAGTTATCGCCAAACACATGTGCCTTTATAGTATGTCATCCAGGCATTGATGTGTCCACTCTTGCAGGGGCGACTCGCTGGCTTAAGAACTCCAAAGTTTCATGCAAGTACTTCTATAATCCTGTATATTTGCTCCCTACCGTTGTGATATTCTGATAATTTTCCATCTTCCAGGTGCAAGGCATTGGGCCGCAACTGCCATTGCTGTGAGTCTGGCCCCCCCACTCTACAGTGCCTTTATACATGGTAAAATCCCGACTCCTTGGTCAAATCCCTGCCGATATCCCTGATACACAGCCAGTAAGGCTCAGTCGTTCATGGTCAATGGGCTCATTGTGGTGACATTTTGATTTAAATGTATTTGCTTCCTTCCTCATTCTCAGGTAGATCTTCTAGTTATAGTTGTTCGTGCAAAATATGGGTCAATGTTTCCCGGACTTCATGATTTTAGCATGGTACACAGCAAACATCAGGACGGATGCCTCAGTTAGCCCGCCCAGTACAGCATCAACCGGGCAGGCACTGGTGATTTGGAGATCGTCCATGGTGTTCAGTATTGTTTATTAAAATGAATTCATGACATCGAAGTCTCAATTTTCATCATGTCTGATAAGTTTTCATGGCGGTTTGCTCTTGAAAGTACCACGTCCGCCAGGAAACTGAGCTTGAGCGAGCCGAGGACTGATGTTGGAATATGTTTGAAATACATGGGGGATGTGTAAATTCATGAAGATCAAAGGTTTGACATCCCATGACAATCTAGGAAAGAAAAGTTTCAACTATTCTTGAACAGTTTGACTTTGAGATTGAAATCTACTCATTGAAATTTGCTCTTCAAATGATTCAAGTCAATCACTTCTGTCAGCCAGTCAGTTTTGGCCAGGCACAAAGACGGTGGGAAGAGGTGCAGCGAACCAACAGTCCCAATGTTGTGAGTTTCACTGGATTTTGTCGTGGCAGGCCTTCCGAACCGCGCTGGTGAGGATGGAATTGGAGCAATTGGAGGAAGAAGTGCAGGTGCAGGTAGGGATCTTCGGCGGTTGGCACATCAGAACTTGTTGTTGCACCTCTTGTCCTATTCCTGCATGGGGTTAGGGTTGGGTGGAAATTGGAGACTTTCTCAATTATTTGCGCAGACTCAACGTCTTCAGCAGCTGTGCCAAACTCAGCTTTGCAGCATTTAATTTTCTGCAGCCATATTTGATTTGGCCATTGAGAGCAGCTAGAGTTTCTCCATTTCTTTATGTCCCACTGGTGGAACAGTATGCAACAGCTGCTGGCACTTTGGAGATGATTTGATGCAGCTGGGCTCTAGGCCATCAGAGGCAATTGAAGAACTGCAGATGTGCCTGGGCTCCCAGGATGGGGTCAGGTATTTCTGGCCTCCGCATCCACATCAACTCTACAAACGACCGTCAATGACCGGTGTGAGGTGAAGAGAATCTACGCGACTTGAGGTGACAGCTGGGGACAGCTGGTGTTGGATCATGTCTTGCTGGACCGTGGGTGTATGGATCAAAATTTCCAAGCCTTGGGACCAGATTTTGCCCCAAAATGCCAGGTTATCTCAACAGCAGCTGCAAGAAGAACTGGATGTGAGTTGCTCAGAGGATGTGGGCTGTGTCCAAACAGGGGGTCCCAAGCATTGATATTTGTTTACTGCTCCGAGCATCCATCAATACCATATCCGACCATATTCGTAGAAACCGGGGGGTGATGAACCATTGATATCTTCATGTTCCCCATTATGAAGCATTTGGACAATTTATTCAGATTTTCCCATCTTTGCAAAGTTAAGAGTTTCAGCGCAATGTTTTCAAAGTTGCAGGGGTTGCGGCTGTCAGGCTTTATTGAGACCAAACAGAGAAGAAACTTCCACAACATCTGCTTCAAGCTTAGTGCTGGACGATTTTTCAATTAGGCGGGCTTCAAAACTTGTTGAAAACATCTCCCAACCATTCCCAAACTTTTTGGTCATGACTTCTATCCATGGTGACTGTCCATTGAGATGATCCCCCGTATCAGATGTTTTGGCAGCTTCAGGGCTGAAACGTGCAGCAGATCAGGCGGGGCAGTTGGAGCGGTGGAACATAGCAGAGGGCTTGAAGACTTCTTAGCGGACAACGGTAACCGGTGTCAATGATAACTCGAATTCTAGAAATGCAAACTGGATGAAAAGGCAAGTTGCAATGGTCCAAAAAAATCCAACATAATCGAAATGAGAACCTAAAATAACCCAACATCCTTAAGTATGACCAAGTGTGTGGTTGAAGAATCGAAGCACAGTGCTGGTTCTTGAGCACCGGGGTCAGGCTGAGAGGTTGAAGAAGCTGATGCCACAGGGTTATGTTCTTAAATTCCTTACAATCTCTCTGGAATTGTCCAGTTCGAGCCAATTTCTGGGTCAACATCCTTGCAGGTTGCAGAGGCAGTTCCGCCCAGTCGCAGGGCATGAAGGAAATCCTCCCTCTTCGAGTGGTCCTAATGTTTGAGCTGGCAAGGTTCTGGAAGATCCACCAGGTCAGCTGAGAATCCACCAAATTCCAAGGATTCCAAGGATCAGATGTGCTGATATCATCCTGGCCTTCATTGGCCAGGAGAATTTTCTGGCATAGCATGGCAAAGCGAAACTTTTGAACGGGGCTTCACCCCACCCGCTCCTGATGCAGGGCTGCAGGGCTGTTGAACTTTTGATGACCAAAGATCTAGGTCTCCCTGGTGTAGAAAAGACTGCACATGTCGCTGCACTTCGCCTTCACAAAGTTTGGATAAGACGACAACAACTCAGTGAATCCACTTTTTCCATGGTGGATGCTGCAGTGGCATGTGAATCCATTGAATCCTCCTGGCTCAAGGGGAAGAATATGTAGTTTCTACAGGGCGATATATATTTTTTGGTGCCCCAAGGGCAAGTGCGAGATTTTTGTTGGCCATGTTGCGTGCAATGATGGAGCAGGATGATGGGGCTCGTATGGTGGACAATGTGGGCTTGGAGCAACTTGGTCACTGGAAATCATTGGGAAAACAGCCAAAATCCAGGGATAAACAAAAATGTCTGAGTTATCCGGGGTCAATGGTTTTTGGGGATTTTGGACATCACCTTCAAGTATCTCTTGGAGATTACATAGATTATATATCCACAATAGTTGGGTGATGTTGAAATACGATATTGACCAACCCTAATTTCAAAGAAATGAAGTCCTGATCCCTTGCCTTTGTCTTGATAGAGGGATCGGCTCTACTAGTCTGGGACTGGGTCAACACAATTGACCTGCCGAAGAAGGGTGTAGATCTGATTCACCACATGTGGAAATACATGAACATGTTGATTTTGGGTGAACATAGTGATGTGGAAATGCCAGTCTATTTGGTATTCCAGACTAGACAAGATGGGCATTATTTCCAATGAGGCTGGAACCGAGACATCTTTGACTTCCTCAGCACTTGTACTTGACGGTTGAGACCAATTATTTGGCCATGACTCAAGATTTTTGACACCCACATATGCAGAAAATGGATGAACATAGCGACATGTTGATGTCATTCCCTATACCATCTTCCTCATTTTTGAGCCTTGCCAGGCCAATTCCCATGGCCATGAAGTTGAATTTTTTCTTGAATCCCTCCTGATTTCCCTAGGCAAAGAATGGGATCCGCGGTGCAGAAACTGAACGCCTTGGGCACCAAGAGCTTCTCAGAACCCGTGATCCGCCATGCTGCGGAGCACGCTTTCAAACCACATCAGAACCGGGAGGCCGGGAGGTGACATCTGTTTTTAGGCTGTAAATCCAACTATTGATGGCAACATATCCCGCTTGTCAATGGATAACCCCAGCTTTTTGATCTTTTTTGGATGAATCGGTGTTGATCATGACGTTTCTTCTGATTTGATTCTGAATTTTGATGAATTTATAGAGAAGGTATGCAATTTGAAAGCTGTGAACCATTCTTTCCGAATGTTTTTTTTAGGTGTTCTCTTTCAATATGAACCAGATCATACCAGATCTAAAACAACATCTTTTGCACTGTTTCTTGTCCAGGAGCGTTCTCACTTGGGCTTGGTGCGTTTCCGCAAGCAGCACATGGTGCCGGATGTGGGTGGCCTCGGTTGGAGAACGAAGACTGGACATCTGTTGAAGAACCAGAGCTACTTCCCGCAGACCAAAGTGAACATCTGGGATGTCCCTGCCTGTGCTGGAGTCAACACTTGGCAGGACAGGATGTTGACCTAAGAAAAGCTGTATGATAACATTAATATGTGAAAATCATGGAAAAATCATGGAAGGGGTTTTGCTGCAGAAAAACTGACCCACCGGGAAGGGCAGAAGTGTAGAATATTTCTTGTTGATTGGCAAGGGACATTCTCCAGCTTCTGGTGTTGCAGCATTTGCAGGATTGGCACGGGCCAAAGATGGCAACAGATGCCGAGATGAACTCTTGGCATGCTTGGTTGCAATTTTTTTCTGTTGACTGGTTGGTAGTTGGGTCAATAAGTATGAGACTCGGGCGAACCAAATAAAAATGATTAGCAAATATAAGTGACGTCAACACATTTGACATATGTCAATCTCAGCGAACAAACGATGTGTTGATCCCAATATGGGTTGTCTGAGTTGTCTATCTACAAAGACTGGGATGATCCCAATTGACAAGTGAACATATCATTTATATTCACTTATTATAGTGATCATTTTGGGAATATCATAATATCATCTATTATGATTATTTATTATCTATTGTGAATGGGAATATCATCTATTATGATCCCAATTGACTAGTGATCATTATGGGAATATCATCATGGGATGATGATCCCGATGCCAGGATGGAGCGATTAGATCGCTTTGATGAGGAACAGGTGGGGCTGCAGATCTTGATTCAACTTCGCCGGCTAAAAATTCTCCGATTGATAATTATAGGGCATGATACTACCTGGATTTTTGGAGATGATTATTTTGTGATTATCATCATTTATCATCCATATTAACCAAGAACAGTGGGTTTTCCATGGCTTTCCTATATTATGTTAATATTAGGGAAATCTATCCACCAACTGTGGCTTTTCGATGGGATTCTCATCGCTTCATCGCTTCGCAGGCCGATTGGGAAGCGAAGAAACTCTTCGTCAACACCGTGCGTGCACAGACGTCGGCGCCTGAGGTCATCCTGTTGGTTAAAGCAACGACGAAACCAGCAACAGTTTTGTTCCACTGATGATCGATGAAACCACCAGTTTGTGAAACAAGTGTTTCCACTTTCCAACCATCCACAGCTTCCTTCCAAACTGGAAGATGGATGGTTGGAAAGTGGATTATGTGGATGTTCAAATCCAACTTAAGTTTCACCACATACCCTCTGGTAAACAGCCACATAGCTATGGAAAATCACTATTTTCAATGGGTAAATCCACTATTTCAATGGCAATTTTCAATAGCTATGTTAAATTACCAGAGGGTATATCCCATGAAATCCCATTAAATCATATTAAATCCCATTAAACCACCATTTTCACCACATCCACATCGGCAGGTTGGATCGTTTTGCCAATCGCAAGATCAACCGCAGCATGTTGGAGTCCCAACCCACTTGGGCGCCGCATCATCGCGCCAGACGGGAGGTGCCCCGATATATCTGATGGATGGGTTGGATTAATTTCTGTTGGTGTAATAGTGATCTATTGTCATCATATATATATATATATAACTTGAGAGACCCACTGCCTGCTAAGCATCTGGAAGAGCAAACCGACACCAAAACCTATGATTTGTGGTGCAGGAAGGGTGGCGGAACAGGGTGGCAGGACATTAAGGCTACTGATTTGTGGTGCAGGAAGGGTGGCGGAACAGGGTGGCAGGACATTAAGGCTATTGATTTGTGGTGCAGGAAGGGTGGCGGAACAGGGTGGCAGGACATTAAGGCTATTGATTTGTGGTGCAGGAAGGGTGGCGGAACAGGGTGGCAGGACATTAAGGCTATTTATTTGTGGTGCAGGAAGGGTGGCGGAACAGGATGGCAGGACATTAAGGCTGTTGATTTGTGGTGCAGGAAGGGTGGCGGAACAGGGATGAGGGGGGATGAAAACTATTGATTTTTGGTGCCTGACAGGTGGCTGAAGAGGGTATTAGGAGGGCATCAAGGCTATTGATTTGAGGTATTTTAAGGGGCAGGACGGGTGGCAGAAAAGAGGAGCAAGACATCAAGCCGACGGCGCATGAGATGTAGCACCCATCGGCGTCAAGGAAAAACTTTGTTCCTTGACAATTTTTTTAAAAAATAGCACGATAATACTCACCATGCTTGGTGCTATTCCATGTTCACATCTCACTTGCCCTGGGCTTCTATGGAAGATCTCCGAACTAATGCCCGCTGATGGGTGTTGATCCGCGCTGATCCGTGCTGATCGGCGCTGATCCGCACTGATCCGCGCTTATTAATCGCTGATCCGCTCCGCGCTGATCCGCGCTGGACCGCGCAGAGTCGCGCTGATCCACGCTGATCCGCGCTAATCCGCGCTGATCCGCGCTGATCCGCGCTGATCCACGCTGGTCTGCGCTGGTCCGCGCTGGTCCGCGCTGATCCACGCTGATCTGCGCGGATCTCCAATGTTTGGAAGCAGTCAAGCTGCCTCGGACCAATTTTCCATGTCAAACTCGATTTTCTTTGTTTTTTCTCGATTTCTTGATCGTTTTCATGGATTCTCTTGGTTTTCAGCAAGAATCGATGGTTTTCATTGATTTTTCGATGGTTTTCATTGATTTCGAACTTTTTATGGAGTTTTCCATGTATATATGGTTTTATAGGTTATTCGATGGTTTTTACCGATTTTCTTTATTCTCAATCGATTTTCCATGACCGAGTATCTTGAACTTCCACAGATTTTGTCCAACATGGATCAGCGCAAAGGTCCGCAGTTTGTCCCCAACAGCGTAAGCTGACGGGGTCTTCAGCCCACGGAGAAGGTTCCGAAGGTTCCCGAGAAGGTCTAGGATTTGGTGCAGAGACAGGTCAGGTTCAACAGGGTTCCGGAAATTCCAGAGAAGGTTCCAGGAAGCCCGGGTGCAAAGCCAAGTCAGGTTCAACAGGTTCAAAACTCGGCCCTTTGTATCTGATGCTTTGTCTTTTGTATCTGTGCTGTCAAAATTGTTGATGGCTTGCTGATTGATAGATCTGATCTTTGTGACAAGTTAAGTTTGCACATGTTTGTAGTCTGACAAATGTCATGCTGGCGATTCTCTGTAACATGTGGATTTGTCAGTGCTGCATGTTGATGATTGGCTGCCCAAGATTGGACAGCTTGCCAATGACAAATTATTATGCGCAAACTGGTCAATTACTTGTTTTCTTCCGTGCAGACAAAGACACCTGGCTTGCATTCCACCAGGTGGAAAAGTCAGACTGCCTTGTCCACAATGTGGAAAGGTTACGCGCAAAAAAATGTTGTTTGAGACATTGGGGATATGTTTATACTATTACTACTTTCCCCATGAAACCAACAACAGCAATAGCTTAGGAAATATAGGATATGTACACTCACAATATAGAAGGTAATAAGATATGTTCCCCAAAACACCTGTAAAATTAAAGTGAGTTAGAATGTTGAAAGACCCATTCCAGGAATGATCGTCCAATGGTCAGGTGGTCAAACCATGGAACCTTTGAAAATTCAATCAACATCCTACAGCGCATCACCTGGGGATATTCCTTGCAAAATCAACATGGCTGACATCATAAGATTTTGGGTAGTGATACCAAACCCAAAGTGTTTGAACGTTTTCGCTAGAGGGGCTAGACAGTTTTGGGGTTTGTTGGGCAAATGTTGTTGTGGGGTAGATTTTTGAATCCAAACAGTTCCTTCCAGCTTTTGCGGCTGCACAGGGTCTCTGGACCCGAAGCATTGCCGATCTCAGCCACAGGTCCAGGTGGTCTCAGAGACTCAGTGCCCAGCTCTCTGTCACCCCCAAGAGCTGTTTAGGAAGCTCTGGGGAGTTCAGCAGTGATGTGTGGATTGTTTTCTTGTGGTTTTTGGTCAGCCAGTCAAATCCAGCGTTTTTTACTTAAATAATGTATGTTTTTTACTTAAATAATGCATTGGATTTCGTCACAAGGACAGGCAGCAAACCAGTGCCAAGCTAGCTCCGTAGCCTCAATGCCATGTGGGAGCCACCGGATTTTTCGGACAGGCTAGGTCAGGGTTCTTCTTTCACTCAGTTTTGTTTTGTTTTTTTTGGGGCTCTGATCCAAGTTTCCCCATTGACAGGCAACACTACAGCAGCCTTCGGTAGCCAAGGGACAACAGTGTCAGGCGCAGGCAGGATTCCTTCAGTCAGTTTGTTTCTTCCCTTGTGGTGAACCACAGCAATTTGGAAAGCATACACTTGGAAAAACAACTGGTCATCAGTGGTCTTCACATATCTTGTTTTTCCCCCAGTTTTCACACGGAGGCCAAACACCTTTTTTGGCTACACCATGGCGACAGGACAAGAAGCTTGATACTCAGTCATTTGGTTCTGCAAGGAACAAATGTAGAAACTCCATGTTCTTAGAACAGATTTCAAAGCAAGTTTGGTCAGCTTCCCTGGCATGGTGTGGAATTGAGCAAGTCTCATTCATCACCTGATTCAATCTCGATTGCTGAGGCCTTCTCGCTGTCATGCGGGCACAGAGGTGCAGCAATTGGTGACCTTTTTCAAAGCAGGGATTTTGCGTGTTTTCTTCAGAAAGGGTTGGCAGTAGACATTTAATTCAACTTGAAACTTGAGCGGCTCAATGGCACAAGTTGGAGCCCCCTGACATGTGGTCACAGCGTGGCAAATCTTATCTTGAATTTGATCTGGGGCACAGTGCCCCTTTTCAAAGCATATTTTTTGATATCTATTGATTTTCAACTTGTTTGGTTGGTTTCATTTAGTTGTAATCATTGTGCCAGCCTAGTGCAATGGCTTCCGGTTCGGATGATGTGGCAATGCCCAGTGATGACGAAGGCTTGACCCCTGCCCAATTGATGGGCGTAGGTGCCACTAGGCAATGAAAGCAAATTGTTTTGTACATGTTTTTTTCCACAGACAACCATGTGAAAACAATGTGGAACCAGGGCGTTTCATTGTAGGTCTAGTTGTTGGTGATTGCTGTGAACAAACATTCTGATATTTCGTTATTATTTTTTGTGCAATATTTCTGTTTCCAAGGATTTGACATGGGTCAAGTTATCTGGAGAAAAAATCTTGTGCTGCGCAACCCTAACTCCTGGTGGTATTGGAGTTAAGTGTCATTATGTGTGTCAACTGTTTTGAACATATCTCCAAGTCAAAACTACCACCAAACATCATTTTATATGAGAACCCATTCGTGCGCTTGCAAGGATCAGTGCCTGGACAGCCCAATCATGGACGAAGATCCTTTCGACGGTGTAAGTTCTTGCGAAATGCCAACTGATGTTGAGGAGGAACCTCCATCGTGCTTCTGCTTGAGCTTGTAGAATTGTAGACACTGATGTTATTTCCAACACTTCTCATGCTGATCAAAGCGTGTAGGCTCGACCCCCTACTGCAGCCAATGGCTTTTTGTGGATAGGCTCCAAAACAAGACCCCCAAAAGTCCAGTGGGAAACACTTTCAGACAAGTCCTTGGGACACTCCCGACAAGCTGTGGGTTGGTCTGCCCAATTTTATTTAGGGTTTTGAAGCCCCTTGCCCACAAGACCAAGAAGAAATTTTGTAGCTGAAACATGTTGCGTTGAAGGTCAATCGATCTTTTTTTAACTGGGGGAATGTGTTCATCATGCTAATTTTCCACTTGGGTTGGTCCCCCAAAAAAGGCCCCCACAAGTCCCAAAATCTTTTATAAAATGCAAGGGAAACACAGTTTTTTTTGTGGACTTGTGGGGGCCTTTTTTGGTGAACCAACCCAAGTGGAAATTTACCAGTTCATCATTCAAGGGAGATGTGGAAATAGTCACACACACACATATGTCATGTTAAATAATAGTAAGAATAATAGCAAATAAATAAATATACAGGCAAATAAAAAATAAATACATATACAAGCAAAAAAGAATAATGATGATAGTCAGAATGAGTATTGTAATAACAATCATATAACCATAATAAATAATAATCTATCTATCTATCTATCTATCTATTTATATATATATATATCTCTATGTATGTATGTACGTACGTACGTACGTACGTACGTACGTACGTATGTATGTATGTATGTATATTAATGTATGTATGGTATGGTATGGTATGGTATGTTATGGTATGGTATGGTATGGTATGGTATGGTATGGTATGTATGTATGTATGTATGTACGATATAGATTCACATACAGATAGATAGGTAGATTGATAGATAAGACTAGACTGGACTAGCTTACGTTACATAGATTCGATGAGATGAGGTTAGGTAGGTAGCAAAAAATATTTACATATCCATAATTCTTCGGCCATTTCTCCCACTTGGGTTGCCCCAAGTAAACAGACCCCCCCAAGTGGCAAATTTCATCATAAAACCTGAGGAAAACATATGATTTTTAAGGACTTCCTGGGGTCCGTTTTCAACACTTTTGGATGGGCCATTCAAAGTGGATTCTTTGGTTTTCCAATTTCTGCCATGCTATTGAGGTGCCCTCACAAAGCTTGCTGTCAAGCGAAGTGCCTGGTCCAGTTCTTCTCGAGCCCCAGCTTGACAGCAAAACAATCGGAATGGACGCAGAAGCTCCATCTCATGAGCCACAGCGAGAGAGAGCGTTTCATTTTCAATGTGCTGCGCAAGATGCGGGTTCACGAGGATTGTTCCCAAAGAAATAGACAGATTTTCTTAGAACCAGATTCTGTATAAGGGCCTTCCAAGTAACAACTCAGAAGATGTAGATTGGGCAATAAATTCTTTCTGATGTTCTGAATCCACAGCTGCTTGCAGGATGGCAAGATTCGGTCACGGGGCCCTGGTTGGGAGTTCTGTGGGGCCAAGATGTGCTTCACTGCGTGGTTGGAAGTTTCTGGGATTAGCAAGCGGAAATGCCAAAAGTTCTTGAAAAACATCAGCCTGGGGATGATTGAGCCGCCTGAAGATGGCAGAAGCCAACGACCCCAACGAGATAGTGTGAAAGCAGATCATGCACGAAGCTTTTTCCAATACTTGTATGATCACTTGGCAGAACCCTTGGCCGAGGGAGAGCCCGATCCCGAAGCGGAAGATGATGACACAGAGATCCATGACGAGTTTTCTTTTTGGATTCGGAGTGAAGCATCCGAGAACCCAGTTGCTGCTGCTGTCGCTGCCTCCTCAAAAGACCTTCCTCAGAAGCTTCTTTGCCTTAAGTTCATTAATTACACATGCCATGTGGTGTTGAATACTGAATTTCGATATAATCATGTGTAACTGCATCTGGATCAAACACCAAATATACCAAGAGATGTTAAGAGTCTTTCTGGCCAATGTTTTCCAGGTTGCCTTTGTCCAGTGAAAGACAATTTTTCAATCTTTGTCGGTAGCTGCTTTTGGGCCAAGGTGGCTGCATCCAATGAAATTCTCAGAGATCCTGGACCTCTACCAGTTCACCCACCCTGAGCAGGACACCTGTGGGAGGACCTTGCTGCGAAAGGTGTATGTAGAGGAGTGGCGATCATGCTTGCGCATTCGTAAGAGTTCCCAGCATACCCAGTGCAAGGATTGCAGCTGAGATTTTTGAAGACTGGCACATGGTGTTTTAATTTGTTTGCAGTTTAAAGGGGTGGTTTTGCTGGAAACATTCTTTGGGGTTTGTGAGTTGTGGTGCATTTGTTCTTCATCAATTCACATTTCAATGTGCCGGAAAAGTTGTTTTGACATGTTTCCTGTGCCTAGCTCCTTTCCTTGCCTAGGCACCAGGTTTTCCAAGATGAGACGAGATGCAAGGTCGGAGGCCGACAAAAAGGCTTTCACACAGGCTGCAAATGAACACAAAGCAGGTGTTTTTGCCGACCGATCAGTGGGCAGGAAGCTGATGTACATGTCAGAGAATTGCAGCCGGCAGGGAAGTTCCTATGCACCAGCACATGGGGTACTCTACATTAGCCTCGATGGTATGGATGTTGTGTTTGGGCTGTGTTCATGGTTCATTGTATTTTTCATGTGCAATGCCGACCCCGAACTTAAACCCAACAAAGTCATGAAAGCAACATTGAAAACAATTGTTTTGGGGAGGCTTGGGGGGTCCAATTTCAGGGGCCATTTGTAACAGGCAAGTGCCTGGAGGGTCTTGTTTTTTTTAGGGTGGTGTTGCCACGTGACGAAGGCAAAATTCAAAGTTCCAAGATGCCCTGAGATGTTTGCGAGTAAAGAGTATGAGCGATGCTGGAGGCCTTCTTGCCATTTGGTTTGTGCCATAGCACATGGCATTGTAGAGTGTTACTATGTGATGAACGGTGACTTGAAAAAAGACTCCAACATGAACATCACCTTGATCAATCGCACCATTGACATCGCAATGGCTGTTCTGCAAGACAGAGGTGTTCAGCCACCAGAACACCTTTGTCTTCAAGCTGACAATACATGTCGAGAGCAAAGAAACCAGTTCCTGTTCACCTGGTGTGCCCTTAGCTGTGCAAAAGGACTGTGGGCGAGTGTGAGCCCGGTATTCTATATACCGGGCCACACACACAATGAAGTTGATCAACGCTTTGTTCCAGTAGCTGCAGCGCTGAGCAGGTCCCCGAAGCTGGAAACATGCCAGGAGAGTTGGTTCCAAACAAATTGTTTATTTGTTCATTCGATGTTAACTGTTTATTGTATGCATGGTTGATCAAGCTGAACCCAACCAATGATGTTGTTCCCCAGTGTCCATCTCACTGCTTTAACCAATGCTTGCCAGGACTTTGCTGACTGTCTTCGGGATTCTTTGAAGCCGTCCCGGGATCGGGAGATGCAGGTCGAGTGGGTGCAGTCCTTTTGGGATTGGCATTCATACATGGAACCTTTGGGTGTATCACTAGGTGGCTTGGCCATCATGGATCACTATGAAGAGGTCAACTTTTCATTCAGGATGGTCCAGCGGCAAGACCTGAAGGCTTACCAAGGTTATGACAAGTGGGTTGTGATGACAGATGGACAGGACCTCAAACTTTTGTGTTCCAAGAAAAATTGCGATCAGGGCATGATCAAAGACCAAAGGTAGATAGGTTCAAACCATGTTATGTTCACATCTGTTCATCTTTTATATATTACACACCTGTCCCCCAAAGGACTTGGAAGCCGAAGGTGGCAACCTTGATGAGAACAAGTCAGATGTTTTCCTTCTTTGCAAGCACTACATGCATTCGACCAGGTTGACCCAGAAACCAGCCTTGCTGTTGCCAGCCAACCGCCTTTCCAGGATTGGCCCTGCTCCCACTGAGCACTTGCCCAGGAACACATTCAGTGAACGCCAACTTCAGGAGTTCAGGAAAACAGCAAGGCAAATTGCTTTGGCACCATGGAACCTCATTCGTGCATCCAACTACTTGGTGGAACTTTGTGACAGCAATGAATCAAAGCGTACGTTTGAAGCACCACAGCTGGTTTCTTTTGTGGAAAGTGCTGAGGCATTGAGGTTGAGGGAAAACATGCGACAAGCAGCTGGCCCACCTGAGGAGTTGTTGACATTTGCCCCAGGCACTCCGAAAAGGGTCGTGGTGAATTTAGAGCCGAAGGCGAAACCCAGAGCCAAGTCCAAGAAGAAGGGTCGGGGGCGTGGGGGGCGTGGCCGTGGCAGGGCAAGGGGAGGTCAGCCAGAAGAGTCAGAAGAGGGAACAGGTGTGCCACCACAAGTTGCAGTTGCTCCAGCAGCACCTCATTTGCCTGCAGGTGCTCCAGATCTTGCTGAGGATGTGCCTGGTCTTCCTGTGCCTGCAGGTCCACGTCCAGATCCTCCGGATGTGCCACCACCTCCTGCACCTGTGGTCCCCAGAGCCCCCAGACGGGGATTGAAACGACCGGCTGCTGCTCCGGATGCTGCTGTTGCAGCAGCTGCTGCTAAACCAGCTGCAGCTCCCCAGAATCGCTACAGACAGGACACGATTGACAAGCAGGACAAGCTAGGCTGCAACAAGTGTAAGTACAGTGCTCGAGGGTGTGGACGTTGCAAGGAGATTCATGCCCTTTACAAAGCCCAGCGTGGCATCGAGTAATTTTTCAAAACATGTGTCCATATCTTGGCTTGCGACACTTGGAACCAGTGGTCATCATATCAAAAGAATGAACAGCAATCAGAACCAACACTGTGGCCAACTTTTAGTGCAATGCCAAGATCAACCAGAGATTGCGCAGGGCAGGTGAGCAAAATCATGTGTTCTTTTTTTGCGCTGGCCTACTTGTCTTCTGTAAGGATTTTTTTGGGTTTGGAAATCATTGCCTGCAGCCTGTGCCAGGAGTTCCACTTGTGGTGGCTGTGTCAACGGTTCGGAGCCCCAAAGTTCAGTTGGAAGAGCGAGTTGCACAGCCACACAATTATGATAGGAAAATCGAACATGCTCCAGGCAGAAATGAAACCTACCAGCTTGCATGCCATGTTTTTTCAATTGTCTCACCTTCCTGTCAATCCTTTTAACAGATTGGTTTGGCACCTGGCTTACTTCTCATGTTTTCTGGCACACTGATGAGGCAGGAGAGTTTAGGATTTCCTTGAGCAGCAAGTTTTTATGCCTGGGCCCTCAGTCAACTAGAGTGTATCTCAGGTGACAACCCACAATATTTTCTGAAAGGAAAAGGCAAAAAAGCCGGTGTCTTATCTGGGTCTTTTCTGATTTTTTCCTAACATGCTCATATGAGGTTTGGCCGGGTCAATCGCCTCATTGACCACATCGATATCGATCGGTGCCAGGGCCTTGTGCAAAATGATAACTGACTGTCAGGAACCTGAGCATTGAGGAATTTCACATCATGATTTGGCATTGAGCGACAGCTAGATGTTGATTAGATTGGTTTATCTTGATTAAGTTGAAGCACATGGGATCAAGACTTAAGACCAAGGAGTCTGTGTTATATCCCCATGGACCCACGTGGTTTTCGTCGTGCCTCCTCCATTGACCTTCCCTCGCCCGTGTCTGAAGATGAAGATGAATTGATCCAGAAGAAACCTTCTTTAGACTTCCCCCAAGAAGGCGAAGCTGAGATTCAGCTACCTTCAGATGTAGAAACTCTGATTGAACTTTTGTCAAAGTTTCAATTTTTACTTTTGACTCCACACCTGGTGCCCCCATACCTTGGCTTCATGTTTTCCAGCTGATCAGTGCAAAGCAGTTTCCGTAGACATCTTTAGAACTTTTCGAAAATCAGTTTGGTGCCAAAACGTCTTCAGGACAGCGACATCGATTTGGACTGGACCCCCCGGAGAGACATCAGGCGTTGTCTCAAGTTTAGCCCAGCACCAGGCCAGGTGAAAGCTTCAGGGACTAGTGATCCTGCCATGCCGGTCTACAAGAAGCAAGCAGCGCGCCCAGTGTCCAGAGCAAAGATGGCAGTCAAGGAGAACAGACGCAAGACTAAGAGGTTGCACAAGAAGACCAGTTGGGGACATGTAAAATATGAAAAGGAGGAAGCGCAGGTAGACACTGTGTGCATGGATGTGGCCCTGCACCAGTTGAAGTTGGCCCGTCCATCAAAGCACCACATCATGGAGTTCTACAGCCAGCCTCGTTTGGTCCCTCGAGCACATGAATTTGGCATGAAAGGCTCCATCAGCCTGGATGTGGTGCATGGATGGGATGCTTTGAAGCCTTCGCACCGGCAGATCGCCCAGGATTTGCTGGGGCATTGCAAGCCATCTTTCTTGATGTGCTCTCCACCATGTACTTTTTGGTCAGCTCTGATGACCATGTGGAACTTCAAGAAGATGAAGCCCCAGGAGATTGCAGCTCGCCGGCGCGATGCCAAGGCAATGGTCGATCAGTCTGTCGACAGTTGTTTGGAACAACACAATGAAGGCAGATTTTTCTGCTTTGAACACCCCATGACAGCTTGCAGCTGGACAAAGACACGTCTTGGGAAAATGGCCGAAACTAAAGGCACATACACAGTGGCATTTGATCAATGCTCACTGGGCCTCAAGAGCCCGCTTGGAGAGCCGATGAAGAAGCGCACGAGGCTTTGGACAAATTGCAAAGCCATTGTCAGGCTGTTTGGCCAAGAACAGTGTCAGTGCAGTGTCCCTCATCGCAGGATCGAGGGGTCAGAGCTGGGCATCAAGTTGAGCAAACATGCTCAAGTCTATCCCCCTCGCATGGTTTCCCTGTTGCTTCGCTGTGCTCACGAAGACATCAGCGGATGAGCCAATGGAGGCTGGATTGTTTGGGACAACTTTTCCTATGGCTTACATCTGAAAGTAATGCATCTACTTCCGTGCTTGACATGCTTTTAAAGTTTGAGACCAGCACTGGGTTATGGAATCCATTGAAGGCTCGCAGTCAGATTTTCTTTGCACATGCCGAGGGATTTGATTTGGGGATAGGGAAATATTTTTGAGCATCGCTCATTTTGAGAATTATTATGTATATCGAAACCTTCACAATTACACAACACGATGTATATCTCTAAATAATATTATACAACTATATAGAACTACTTACATATATATATATATATAAATATTTATAGGTATACATCCAAAGCTTCAAGAGTTGAAAATGCTAATCCAAGAATTGCTGGCCGCTACGCCAGGTGTGGATTCATTCAGCTCGAGGTGAGACGCGCAGTGGCACGTTTTTCTCAAAACGGCTTTTGGAAGTCACCAGCACATCCTGACGTACATTATGAAATTCACAAAATTAGGGATGGTTTCCAAAGTTGCACATGGGCAGTCATGAAGCGACAAAAAGAATCCAACATACATCTTTGCGTGAGATTGTGAAGCTGCACTGCTGTGAGCTACCATTATTCTTCAAGGAACTTCTCTTGATGGCAAAGCTTTTTGAGTCTTGTTTTTTCTTGTTCGCCCAGGTTGGACCAGGAGTTTTGCTGCAGACTTTTCTGCTGTAGGCTCTGTGAGCTACGGATCAGCTATGATTTCTAGTGGGGTTGGTTTTTGTCGTCTTTTGATGAATAAGTTTTATCAAAGAGTTTGGTGAACCATGCAGCCTTGCAGGTATCTGTCCGAGAACATTGTGACTCCATTGGGTTCATTGCTGCAACATCAAGGAGCGACTGTACTATGCTGTGAATATTGTATTTTTCTTCAAGCCTGAATTAGAATTTCCCATGGGCTTTGGTGATTTTCATGAACAAAGCTTTCCATGAACGACCTTGAACTAACATATAACATCCTAAACCCTAAACCCTAAACTCTATGGCATAAAAACGGGCAGCATTCCCCCCTATATTTTGATATTTTTTAAAGTAATTAATTTCAAAAAATCATCAGAGATATTGACAAACCAATTTCGTCAGTTCGCTTGAATCTTGGAAGGGGCCAAGCGAATGGTACCCAGCCCATCTGGGGATTGGACTTGGGTTATGAGCTCATTTTTGAACATTCCAAGCTATGTTAGGTTCAACTTTTTTTGATGAAGAGATCGCTTGATTACAATTGTTTTCAAGCGATCTTGGCAATAGTTTCTTACTTCTAGCCTTCTTGGGTTTGACATGTTCATTGGTCCACTTGTCTTGGAGAAAGAAAGTTTGGCAGCAATCGCTTGAAAACAATTGTAATCAAGCGATCTTCAGGGTAGGAATTGTTGAAGTAAAGATTGCTTGGAACTCATTTTTTTTTGATATTATTGTTCAGATCTGACTTTCAAAATTCTTGCTGGCAGGACCTGGCATGGGCTGTGTTTCTTCACATTCCTGGTGGAGGCAGGGCTCCATCCATTTTATGGATGGCTGAGAAAATTAGATTTTGTCAGGTGTCTTGCAGTTACAGTTGCCACATCTGATCTTGGAGGTACATGTGGGCAAGTCGCAGAAAGATTGTTTCCCTTGTCATTTGTCCTGTCCTCAATGGATGGCTTGATTCAGTGGCTTTCCTATATCTTGCTAACCTAAAGTGGATGTGGAAACTTGTTCACAATACTATCTTAAGGAGTGACCCTGTCATATGAGCCCAAAGATTTTTTATATTTAACACAAGGCCGTCCAAACACAATTCAGACCTTTCTCAGAACTCTATCTTCCACTCAGCGTTGCACGACGATCTTAACCCAGGTTCTTCCATAGCAGTGATTTGATGTGTTGGCCTGAGACTGTTGGGTTGCAGTGGCTGAAGTCGAAGTTGGTGAACATGTGTCGGTCCGTGATGTTTTGGCTAGTTTTTAAAGAAGAAGCACCACAGTGGCCTGTTTCCAACCATGGAGACTGAGAGCACTTTCTTGGATCGGCAGTCGCAGCTGGAGTTGAGTTCCAAGCTGGGCCCAGTGCCTAGTGCTGTTCCAAGTGACTACGCACGTGCTGGATGGGAGATCACAGTGCAAGACTGTGCGGGAAAGCATGTGTTGTTACAGTTCCTGGTGTGATTTCATTTGTAGCTTTGATCAGTTTATGATGTAGACAAGTGGGTGTAAGCCAAGCATATGGGAAAACTGTGTGATAATTTGAAGTTTTCTTTTGTATCCTCGTGCTTCATATGATCCACTTGCGCTATGTTGGCAACACTTGCTGAGGAAGGCAGCCCAGGAGCTTGAAGTTGAGCTTTCCTCGTGGATGAGAATTCAGCTGAGAGGTTTTTCCAATGGCGATCTGCTTCGTGGCAGGCGTCACGTTGAACAGGTTTTGGTTTCCCAGTTTCACAGGAAGCTGCTTCTCGATGGAAAGGTTGCAGTTCCATGTGCCTACAATGGGGTCTGGTGGTGGTGCTCACCAGTTCTGAACTTTCAATCTCTGTTCTCATTTGGCCACTTGTCTCATTGTGCTAAATCTTTGAAGTTGCAGTCAGCACAACAGCCAGCACAACAGTCAGCACAATCATGGTTCCCTTCATTTCAGCATATTTCAGCCCTGGCATTTTGAGGTCATGAGCGGTGGGCCTTTCAGTTCACCAAGATCTACTTGGATCAGCCCACCAGCACTGAGGTGGATCGAATGGCATCAGGCCATTAGTTTCAACCGTTCATTAGTTTGAACCTTTTGAGAGAACATACTTTAGGTGCAGCTCGCAGCCAAAAGACATCTGGGTATGGTTGTCGCATGCAAGGGGGACATTGATTTTTCTGATTTTAACAACTAGGAGGCCAACAACCGCGGAAGGGTTTCACCACTGCTGCTTTCCAAATCGCTTGTAGGATTGCTGTCCAATCACTTCTTGACGAATCATGGCAAGCTAAGCTTGCTGTTGTTTGTTAGCCCTTTCAAGCCAGAAGCTCGCTAGTACCCTCAGTTGCCAACCATGGATGTTGACAGTGGCATGCCCCTGGGGGAAGCAGTTTATGTCGCGGACGCAGAGATGTCAGAAGACCAGGACACAGACATGTTTGAAAACTTGATCATTTAGTTTTGTTTCACAAACGTTGTGTTCAGCCAAAAATCCTTGTCCACACAACCCGAAGGGCCTAGATCTTATCAGCTTATCAGCACAGCTGGCTGTGTGGCATCCTTTTTGCAGGAAACGCAGAGCCTCACCGTGGATGAGAGTTGGGGCTTAGCTGCCCCTGCCCCGGCAACTTCTGCTGAGAAGTTCAAGTCTGACCTCAAGCTCTTGATGGTGGACATGGTGAAGAAGTTTGGTGGGCCCGAGCAGTACCTGAGAGCTCGCTATGGTACCAAGACTGCGAAGCAGGAATGGCTCAACCACCTTGCAGAGATCCAACCGTGCCATGGACTCCCTGCAGACGATGCTTTTTGCACAGTGGTTGACATGCCCATTGCAGACCTGAAGCTCTTGAGTAAGGCCAAGGTTTCAAAACTGCAATTTTTAATGGCGGTTGGGGGTCGCAGGTTTTTTCAACATGTGCCATTGCTCTGCCCTGCAGGGCCCTCAGCTGAAGCTTCACTTGGGGAGCTTCAGTTTCTCAGCCAATGCCAGTGTGAGGGGAAATTCCGAGAATGATGTAGTCTTCCTCCTTCTGGATGAAATCCTCCAAGATGGATTCATCACACAGGGAGATCCCGTTTTGATCACTCAGCCGGCAGACCTTCTGACTGAAGTGGAGGACATTGTTTTTGACCAATGGCATTTCTTAGTGAGAAGTTTGCCCAGTAGAAACAAGATTTAATAAGCACAGGACAACCTACAGGCCCCAGCTTTTTGTGCACTTTTCCAGCGCAGGACAGCTTACAGGCTCCATGGCATGTGGCCAATACGATGCAGTTGCGTCCCTTGACTGTTGGGTACTTCAAGGGCAAGAACCGAGTGACTGTGTTGCTGTCGATGCTGAGCTTGGTGAAAGACAGCATGGTGGGTGCAAAGTTGGAAGAGGCTTCGGATCAGCTATACACATGTTTTTTGGGAAATAGGTCAACTCGCAGTTCTGATTCTCTGGCAAAGTTCTTTGCTCCAGGTGCACCCACGGCTCTTCGAGAGCATTCAGTGCATCATGGCACAAAGGGTTCAACTTCCTTCCAAAAAGGATGAGCTGCTGCAGAACTTCAAGATCAGTGTGAGGGGCTCCATCCGCAAAGCACCCAATGTGGTGCCAGGCCCTAAGTTATTGAATGCCACCTGAGAAATCAATAGTTTTTTTTCGGTGTACAGTTTCCGGAAGTTACCGTGCCATCTTTTCAAGGACTTGGATCAGCAGCATCATGCACCTCCAGTTGCAAGACCCTGCTTTTGACGTGGCACAGTTTGCATTGGCCCCAGGTCAATTGGAGTTGCAAGAGCATTGGCCCAATTTTCTCTTATGTTCCTCGGCTCCTAAATGTACAACCACGTTTTGCCCAGGTCAAGGACCACAATCATATCCAGTCCAAAGCTGGCAAGCTGGAGGGCTCCAAGGCGCAGGCTGTCAAGAACATTTTGAACAGTGTTCCGGCCAATGTCAAGAAGCTGATTGTGGACTACTCGGTAGAGGAGGGCTTTGAGCTGACCCCTTGGTCAGACGACAGCCTGGGGTCAAAGAAGTGGCTGCCTGGATATGCGCTGCTTGGATGCTCACACTATCCCATTCCTTTTCCTTAGAATGACACCAGATTTTTTTCCACCCAAGAATGCCTTGACCAGTTTGTTCCTTTTGAAACTTTAAACAAGATGTGTTGCTATATAACTGGCTGATGGATTTCTTGCCGAGGTTTCGTGGACATGGTGGAGCCCCCAACGGTGTTTGGGCGACCCGTGGCAGGGTCACAGAGGAATCACTTGAGCTTTTCGTTCCTTGGTTGCCTGCTGATGGTTGTCATTCAAAATTGGTTTGTGTGTGTGTGACAATATGTCAGGCCAGGCCAATTTTATTTTTTCACCACGATTTTCCAACTTCAACATTGAATTTTTCCAACTTCAACACTGAAGTCATGGCCAGGTGAAGACATTGGTCCAACAGAGCCGCAGAACTCCCCATGACATGAAGAGGAAGGTGGATCGTCAGCAGTGGGACCGCATTGCTGAAGAGGCTGCCTGTGTTTGTCATATGGCACAGGAGGTTCTTGCCCTCATGCCTGTTTCCCCTGAGACCCTCAAGGAGAAGTGGGTGGATGCATACATCAATGGGGAGCAGGCGGTGCTGGTGGAAGTTCAGTCGGCCATCATGACCAGAAGCGCAAGCAATGTCAGGGACATCGCCACGCTGAATGCACTCATGACACAGCATGCATCCACCTGCCCCGTGCCAAAGAAGGACACAGTATGCATGCAGCAGTTGGAGCGTGACAGCTTTGACCTCGTGATGCGACAATTGAACTATGATCTTCAGGCACTCAAAGTGGCCCGGGCGAAACGAGAGTCTTGGTCAGCGAGTGTGTACCATGCCAAGCTTCAGCACCGAGTCCAGCTGCATGAGCAGAGCCTGTCAGCTGCCCAACACTTTCTAGAGAACTTTGTGAAGGTGATTTACGCAGAGACTTCTGATGACATGTTGCGGGAGTTTCAAACGCATCGCCAGTCTGTCATCAATCGCTTGCGTTTGGACGCTGCTGGCTGTGTTTCTTGTCAATGTTTTAGTCTTCCTTTTTAGACAAGAAGCTGGCTTGTTAATAAATCAGTTTTCCATGGGTATGGTTCAGCCATCTTCATCGGGGCCCACATTAAATGGGGCGTCCATTTGAGTTCATCCAGGGCTCACAGTGCTGGCAATGATTTGCCATTGCAGGCCAACTTTGTATTCCTCAATTGGCTGGCCCCTTCGACTTTGAAGAGTTCTATCCAGTCAGCTCAGACCCAATTTACCGCGCATGCCATCACTGGATCTGACCACAACTTTGGAGCAGTTCTCATGCCAATCTTCACCTACAAGAAAGGTCAGCTTTGGATGTTGGAGACAGCAACCTTGCGAGCCCTGGCGATGACTGGTTTGAATGTGGACACTACCTGGCACTTGTGTTTCACGAAGAAGGTGTGATGTTGCTGGAAGCAAAAAAATATATTTAAGGCGTTGAGTCATGATCAATTTGATTCTTGTTTTCCCCCATGTTTGTGTTCCTGCAAGGCGGATGCTCGAGATGGTCGGCCCTGCACTTTCCCTGGCCGATTCTTGTTCCAGAATGTGGCCTCAAAGGACCGGGTTTGGGCCCATTGTTCTTTGGTGAAGACTGGTCGCACCGCAGAAGCTGAGATGCTCCATGCCCGCGACATGATTCAGGTCGAGGATGTCAGTGATGGTGCCCTCCCCCAGACCACTGATGACGACAATGCGACAGTGCAAGGGGCACAGAAGTACCAACAGGCGCATTGTTTGGCAAACATTGTTTGGCAAACATTCCCCCTAAGTCTGATCCTTTTCCAGGTTTAAATTTTGTATCCCACAAGAATTTGACTTTGTAGGTTCAGTGGCTGGGATTTTGAAGGGGAGTTTCTAGGTTTCCAACTTGAGACTTTGTTGCATTTTTCTTGCTGCCCTCTGGCAGATTGGAAATTCTGCTGCTGGCAAAATCTTGGACTCAGTGCTCGATGGGCTGACCGTGGACAGCAATGCTTCACTGTTCATGGTTGACGTCAACCCTGGCGTGGGCAACCTCTTTGACGCGTACGTGCAGAAGCGGGCTGCTGTGAACTTCAACTTCCAGTATGTGGCAATGATGCCTGATGCTGTCTCTGCTGAGTGGTTCAGAGAAACGAAGGCTGGGCCATGAAAAGTTTTGGGTCTGCCGGCTGTAAGTTGTTTAATTTTGTTTTGTGGCAAGGCGCTAGATCACTGGACCTGCTTGTGGCTGGGGTGTTTTTAGTGGTTTCTTGTTGCCCTTTGTTTCCTTTAGTTCTCCCAGGCCCAGATGCTGGCTGCTGGTCACATGGCTGGAACAGTCATCATTCCTGGCCACCCCGCTTCTCCAGCAGAATGCCCGGCCGACCTTCTCGAGAAGGAGCCTGACTTGCCAAAGCTCAACATCATGGTTGCCCGAAGTGACTTGTACCCAGAGGTGCCTGGTGCCACTATCAGGCAGTGGGCACAGCATGAGTTTGGCCCGGAGTTCCAGCGCTTTTTGGATCAAATTCATGAAGAGCATGGTCCCATCCCAGACACTCCTGCTGCAGCTGGTGCTCCTTCCAGCTCTTCTGCGGCACAGGCAGCACAGGAGAATGGTGAGCAGAACGGTGTGACCCCTACTGGCTCTGCACGCAAGAGAAAGGCAGCCAATTCCGGGGTGGGAAGTGCAACCAAGATGGGCAAAGTTGACCGAGAAAAGATCTTACCTACCACTGAGCCTTAGCTTGTTTAGAGAAACAGTTTCAGCTGCTTCAACTTTTCTTTGGTGTGCCTGAACTTTCTTTGGGTGTGTTTTCTTGCATCATGCAAGGACATCAACTTGGAGGAAAGCAAGCTCTGCGAGTGTCCAATGCTGAACAAGTCCAGCAACGTGATCATCCATCTGAAGACTGGCAACAGACCCTACCTGGTCAACAAGTCAGACCACAGTCAGAACTTGGCAGCCGGCACTGTGATTGCTGCGTTTGGTCGTGGTCGATTTGTTCGCCACCAGGCTGGACAGGGTGGTGCTGAAGAAGATCCCAAGAAAGAGATCAAGTACCGCTTGTCAGGGCCTGATCAGCGAGTTCTCTACAATGGAGCACTCACAACTGTCGGTGCACTGGTGGAGGCCCGTCGCAACTCTGGGCCATCGCCTGTTGTGAATGTCAACTACCACAAGATGATTGAAAGGCCAGTGGATGGGTATCCTGGCAACTTTGGACTGCAGATGGTTCACGATCTCCGCTTCACACCCAGTCCTTCTGCGAATGTCGAGAACGAGGGTGGCACTGAGAGCACTGCTAGCCAGACCAATGTTGGTGTGCTCCTTCCTCTCGAAGCATGGCAGAGTTTCTTGTCTGATCATATTTTGCCCTTTCTAGCGATGTTTTGCTTCCTTTTTTGGGTCTGGCAATGGGGCAAATGGCACTGGGCAAGGATTTACAGGACAAAAGCCAAGTATGCTAGGAACATCTAGATGGTTTTGTCTGGGGTCAACAATTTTTCTTGTCATTGGTTTCTCCTTTGGATTCGCAGATCCCAGCCATCCCCAAAACACTCAGCGCAGGTCATTGCACAGAAGTGCTCTTCAGTGTGAAGTGGGCGACAGCGGGCTTGGCGCCGGTGAGACCCCAGGTTGTCTTGACCAAAGACCTGGATCTCCCATCTGGGCGGAGCCTGGCCCTTTTCTAAGCGCCTGATGGGTATGAAGTTGATGGTTGCGAGGCTTAGGTACACGACACCATGTGGTGTGAGATACCATGAGCTGGGATATGCCCTCAGTCTGTTCCCAATTCTTTGAGGCATGCTTGCTTCACATCGACAAATTAATTTTGATGTTCAGCTCTTGGCAGTGGTGGCCACCGAAAAATTCATGTCATTGTACGGTTGTTCCATTTGTTCCACTGAACTTCAAAAACCTTGAACCTGGTTTCTGGATGATTGGTGGCAGCAGCTGCATGTTTGCCATCCAAGAGCCGATTTGAAATCCAGGGAGTGGAATGCTACAGCAGTAGCGGCCGCCAGAAGTGAAAAGATTCAATCTTTCCATCTTGCAAGTCAAGGGCCCGTTTGTGTAAATGGGGTTGTCTGAAACAAGTCTTAGCCATCAAGTGAAAACTTAAGACTTAAGTCAGTCATCACCTTTTGGGGCGCCATATTTTCAGTCAAACCCAAGAACGTTAATAGGTTTGCAGTGTTTATATATATATATTTCACGAGAAATCATGATATTGAAAAAACGTATGATATTCTTCACAAAAACAATTCGTTCCAGAAAATTCCAAAAACTATGTCTCTACTACTTGTTTGATTTGCACATGACGATTTTTGACAAAGACACAGGTCACACAGGGATATTAAACTTATACTGCAGTGTATATATGTAAATGCCTGTTGGCTCACCTCTCATTCAAATTCAGCATATAAAATTTCGAGGAATATAATCCTTTTCTCAGCGAAGGCAAATACATGTGTATGGATATATGATATATGTGATATATTTTGCATTCACATTCTATACATATGATGCATATTTATATATATATCATCTAATGCATATCAATGTGACATTCGTTAAGATTGTACGATGTTCAGGTTTTCAAAAAAAACCAAGCATACATACATACACACAAACATACATGCATACATACATACATCATGCATGCATGCAGGCATGCATGCATACATGCATACATACATACATACATACATACATATATACATATACATACATATACATACATATACATACATATACATACATATACATACATATACATACATATACATACATACATACATACACATACATACATACATACATACATACATACATACATACATACATACATACATATACATACATATACATACATATACATACATATACATACATATACATACATATACATACATATACATACATATACATACATATACATACATATACATACATATACATACATATATAACATATATATATATATCAAATGCCAGACCCTTTGGATGCATTTTCCCATCTCAGGTTTTCAATCAAGCATTAAAAAATGATGATGGACGAACAATTGGTTTGCCCATGGTTTCTAATATTATACGGGTTTGATGACAAGACCTGTCATATTTTCAGCATCTAGTTTCCAGCTCGGCAATTTATGCTTCGCTGAGGTCCGGAAATGGTTCAGCTGTATTTGACAGAGGCGCTGTTATTGCAAGTGCCAGAATGCCATCGATTTGACCGAAAGCCTGGCCCTGCTCGACTCTGGCCAGGATTCATGGACTGTGCCAGGGGAACAGTGATGCAAGCGGAGAGACTGCACTGAATTTTTCATGTACAGTTCTGATTGTACAGTTACACATGTTTGTATTTTGTTGGTTCCATCCAACAAAAAACAACGCCAGGGATGTTGCCACTGGCTAATCAACCGCCCCATCATTTTGCGATGTGCTCTGTTGTGGTAGCTAGTTTCTGTTTGTGCTTCTATGATAGGGATGGTGTTCTGAGATGCCACTTTTGGTGGGGACTTTGATGAAGATTTTCGATGTGATACTATTTTTGGTTGAAACTGCAGTATTTTTCTGATTTCTGAGAGCTTTGAGGCTTGGCGCATTCTTTCTTTCAGAGTGCTTTTTTTTGATCAAGGGTGTGGATGCCACGACCTCATGCCATGGACGTATCTGAACGTGAGAGTGAAGAGCCTATTTGGGTACCTGTCTACTTGCCGCCAGGCATCGGACCAGAAAGCGCCACCGGCAGGGAGCTGACAGAAATTATTCTTAACATTACTCAGGCACTTGCTCCGAACTGGGGTATCGAGTTGGCAACCGATTTAGCGCATTTTTGTGTGATTGAGCTGGAGGTAGATGTTGGCCGTCACTTATTCCATGAGCTCCAAAAAGTGAGCGCTGCCGACATTCAGAGAGCTCGACGATCCCTTACTCAGTGACACTGACTCACTGACCTGAGAGGGAACACAATAGGGACGAGGGAAAAATGGCTGTCCTGCTGACAGATAATTTGTGTGTAAAGGGTTTGACATGGCACTTTCGGTTTCAGTGCCAACAATTTTGATGTGGGCCGCTGTGTGGTATTTGACTTGGAATCTGAACCCCTTGGTTTGGTTTTGCCTTTTGGGGCTTATACATTTTCCAAGATATTTTGAAATTAAACATGTGTACAGGGGAAGCTTTGGGTTTAGTGCCCAACACGGGCTTATAATGTTCAAAATTGAGTTTGTGGCACCCTGACCCAATAAATCCTATAACCCTGACCCAAGAAACCCTGATCAAATAAGCCTTGACACGATAAGCCCTGACCTGATAAATCCTGACCCAATAAGCCCTGACCCAAAAGAGCCTGAACCAATAAACCCTAACCTAAAAAACCCTGACCTAAAAAACCCTAACCCAATAAACCCTAACCCAATAAACCCTAACCCAATAAACCCTTCATCATCCAGGACTTATGAACTTTTAGTGTAAACTTAACTGTAAACTGATGTCGCTTTCTTCCAAAAAGTAGATCTAATATCTTAATATGATTTCTTCTATTCAAATGTAAGTTGATTCATCATATTTCTTGGGTCTGGATCTAATATCTAAATATTTTTCTTTCTATTCAACTGTATTTTGATTCATCATATTTCCTAGTTTTTCGATTTTTTGAATTAAATATTTCATTGCTCTTCTTGCCTCTTGTCGCTCTTGCACATTTCACTTAAGCAGATCCCCCTCCTTGCCAGCACAGATACAAAGGACAAAGCATCAGATACAAAGGGCCGAGTTTTTCAACAGGGTTCCGGAGAAGGTTCCGGAGAAGGTCTGGGAGGCGCCAGGTCAGGTTCAACAGGGTTCCGGAGAAGGTTCCGGAGAAGCATGGAGAAGCTCTTGGCAAGCCTTGGTGCAAAGCCAAGTCAGGTTCAACGGGTCCCGGAGAAGGTTGCTGAGAAGGTCCCGGAGAAGGTTTTGGGAATCTTTTGTGCAGGGCCAGATCAGGTCAACAGGGTTTCGGAGAAGGTTCCGGAGAAGGTCTGGGAGGCTTTGGTGCAGAGCCAGGTCACGTGCAACAGGGTTCCGGAGAAGGTTCCGGAGAAGGCGTGGGAGGCTTTGGTGCAGAGCCAGGTTAGGTTCAACAAGGTTCCGGAGAATGTTCCGGAGAAGGTTCCGGGAGGCTTTGGTGCAGAGCCAGGTCAGGTTCAACGGGTCCCGGAGAAGGTTGCTGAGAAGGTCCCGGAGAAGGTTTGGGGAATCTTTGGTGCAGGGCCAGGTCAGGTTCCAACAGGTTCAAAGGGTTTCCAGCGCTTGGTTTCGCAGCACGCTTCAGAAAGATTTGTAAAATATAAAACGTTGCGGCTGTTGGGGATACCACCGAAGCTTATTTTCTTTATAGTTGCTTGCCTGCATTTCCATTTCTTTTTAGCCGCATTTGTATAGTAGTTTATTGTACCCTTTAAGCAATTCCACTGACGAGAAAAGTATCTAGAACCCAAACTATTTCGTGTGTCTCCGTTTCCCGGAAACGGGTTTTGGCACGAATAATTTGAAGAAGGAGAGAGTACGCTGAAGTTGCTGCACTTGGGGTTCAATGATGCGAAGAAAATTTCACCAGCAATCGGGCAGACATGTTTGATTTGTGGCCAGCATCTTTAATTGCATAATCAAAACCCGTCACTGTAAAGTTGTTTTCTTTAATTTTGTCCAAGTTGGGACTGCATTAAGAATTATCAACGGCTTCTCCGGGACCAAAGCATATCCTTGACGCTCGGATTCTCCTGCTTCAAATCCATGTTGCAAATTTTGCATTTCTGAAGGAAAGTGTTCAAGACACAGTGACGGAGGCTGAAAAAAACACATGAAAAACGTAAACAAAATATTGGTGCGGGCGTCACACATCAAAAAACTTAAGGAAAGATAATTTTTGCGCACCCAAAGTTGCACCAATAATTGGTGAACCCCGCCACCCTCCCTGCCACCCTCCCCGGCCACCCTCCTAGCACCGCTTTTTGTAGGGATGTTTAGCAGCCACTGGTCCTACCAATATATAACAGATATATGATTATATATGATTAATAGATCTGTTATAATAATATATATATGATTATATATGATTTCTGTTGATTGGTATATATATATATGTAAATTGATATAAAGTATAAATATTTGTTTGATGATTCTCTATACTTGATTCTGAATTGATAGTGAGAATGAAATCATGTCATATATGATTATATAGTGATATCGTTCTGTTTGTTTCGGAATGATGTATGATACTAAAAAGCATTGACATAGTTTCAAATTATGATTTGCCGATGCTTTCCATCTCTGATAGAAATACGTATGTTCCATCTTAACTGGGACGATTGATGATGTAAAATGTGACTAGTATTTCACTAACAATACTAATAATCGCACCACTAACCAGATATGACCTTGCGACGCAAATGTATGCGAGAGTAGTTCTTATGTTGGGATACACATTTGAATAAACACATTCTGAACATCGCGATGTAAAGATGGCTTTGTCTGAAAATTGGCTACCCCAAAATTTGATGGTTATCATGATCTCATATTTTTCGCACAAAAAACTCACTGTTTCTTGGGGTTTAATACCATCTTTGCAGACAAACCTAGATGAAGCTTCCCGAGCTCCGTTTCCCTTCGGTTCCCGGTGGAAGGTACATTGGACCAACGAGACCTTTGAGTCCAGTATGGGCGAGAAACCACAGAAGGAGCTGCAGAAGGTCTGGATGAAATCAGGTGTTGTTCAGAAAAAAACATCTTGGAACACCACCTGAAGTCACATGGGTTGGGTTGAAAATCGGGTATACCGTATACCTCAAAATCTCATAGTTGATCACCATGTTCCCCATTGAAAAAGCCTTTTTTTGTTGGGTTATTTCCAGCGACACCCCTGGAGCCAGGTCTATACGGATCTGGTTCTGCGGCGCGATCGTCAGGGGATTCGGCAGATTGCGAAGCGCATCCAAAACGAAGAGACCTGGAAGGTGGTCTATAAGCAGGTCGAACAGGTGGGGGAGTGGTTGGAGTTGGAGGTCGCTTGAAATAGGGAAAAATCAATGTGGCTCACCGTTTTTTGATGAATATGGGTGTAAAACCCATGTAAAGCCCACCAATGAATGATATGATATGATTAGGATGCAATCCACGTCACATGATCGTCTATGGTTAAAGTATGTTAAAGTGGTTGATTCTTCATGTCCACTCCCAACTACGTCAGTTTGAGGGAGGTAAAATGGTTTTCTGAAGAGAAACCCACATCGATTTGGCAGAAATCCCGAATTGACATGAATTGAAGATATCAGTGGATCTGAGCAGGCAACTGGTAGAATAGAGGACCAAAATCAAGCCAAGTTTCTGACCTCCAAGCTCAATGCGTCAGGAGCGTCGCGCGGACATCCGTGCAGATCTACAAGAGCGGCAGGCGCACACGGATCGCTTGATGGCAATGTCTGGACAGCCCGTGCAGCAGGAGATTTGCTGATTTTGCTGGAGCTGGGTTAGGTTTCTTTCCCTTTTTTTTGACCTTTGAAACTATGAAAAAGGCAAGTTTGAAACATATTGGTAACCTAGTGGATTTATACATCATATATATTTGTTTATTTATTTATTATTTATTTATTTATTTATGATAATATGATATGAGTTAAGATCCTATCAGATTATGACATCAATTTTGACATGAAGTTCTAGTTCCACACTTCGATCCAGCGCAGGATAGACGGCGCGAGCCGTTGCCTAACAACTGCTCGCAGAGAAGCGAGGAGAATGTGGTGCATTTTTTCCTGGTGCCAGGAAGAGTCATCATTTATAAATGAAGTTTATAGATGTTTATAGATGTTTATAGATGATTTTCCCATTGAAACCTCCATTTCGTTCGGGGATGTCACATCTGATTATCGAAAGGGAGCCTTCAAGGACTTGATGATGGCCCTGCCATCATCCGCTTACTCTTGGTATCTGCAGTTTCAGGGGTCATATCCCAAGTTCTTCTTTGGCTACCATCAGTGTGTTTTTTTCGGTAAACCCAACAATAATCCTTCATTTTTGGTGTGGTTTCTAGAGATGAGATGATCCATAGATATCCATAGTGCAAATTTGGGTTCAATTCTCAGGGATGGTTTCCCAGCCCAGGAAATTCTGAAAACAAGGATCAAAGTCGTAGCGATTATTTGCGTTTGCTTTCATACCGTCTCCAAGAGGTCATAGCAATTGTGGCAGTGACTGGATTTGCAATACTTCCGATGGGACTTGGATCATCCTAGGGGAGAAACACAAGGAATTAGTGACGAAATAACGGCGAAATCAAAACGACATATGGAAAATAAGACGGACATGGAATACGGGAATAAACATATAATATAATAAAGAAGTAATGGGGAAATAATAGGGCAGTAATAGGGAAATAATGGGGAAATAATAGGGAAATAATAGGGACATAGGAAATATTAGGGAATAATAGGGCAAGAATGGGGAAATAATAGCGACATAATAGGGAAATAACCGAAAGAAGTTTAGAAATCAAACTTTCGACTTGTGGACAGATGCAGCAACAATGGTGAGAGCAGTGGGAGAAGAGAAGGAGTCAGTAGAAAGAAGATCAAGGTGCCCGAAAAGGTAGAAAAGTCGCGAAACTATGTTTTTCCAATATGTTGTGGCTCCGGATAGGCTTGCTAAAGCGGCGGGAGCGAAGCCATCTGGTCGTGTGAGAGACGGAAAATTGCATGCCATTGTGGTGCGAAGTCCATTTTGAAGTCAAAATGCATTGAAAAAACCTCATGTTCGGAGCACTTTTGGAAGTTGAGATGTTGAGAAAGTGCACGCCATTGTTCCGCGAAGCACATTTCCAAGCCAATACTGATAGAGCGCACCATTTTCGAAACACTTTGTCGAAGTTGACATGTTGAAAAAGCGCACGTGGCTGTGGTGCGAAGCTCATTGGACCACTTCTGGAAGTTAAAATGTCGAAAACGTGCACGCAGCTGTCAGGCGAAGCACGTTTCCAATCAAAATTGTTTAAAACTGACGGTCTCGGCCCTTTTTTTGAAGTTCAGATGTGGTCTTGCATGGCAGGCGCTAGGGAAACACGGGGGACAATTAAGGAGATAATAGGAATATAATAGGAATATAATAGGGGAAACAAGGGGGAAACAATAGAGAAAGAATAAGAAAAGAATAGAGACATAATAGGGATCAATAGGGAAATAAGAGGGAAACAAGAGGGAACAATTAAGGAGATAGTAGGGAAACGACAGGGAATCGATGGGGAAACAGGAAGAAGTAGTGAAATATTCCAAAATAATTGGGAAAGAATAGTTTACAATTTCGAACAGCATTAACAATTCGCAAAAGTTGCAAAAGAAATAAACCCATTTAGAACACCACTAACAACACCATTACCTTAGCAGAGCCATTCAGAACACCATCAAAAAAATGCAACATAGACACCATGCCTATAGACGTATTGAAGTCTTGTTTTCCGTTCTAATTCCATTGTTTTAGGATGTTTTAGGATATGGCAGTTCCATATAAATTCCATATATTCCATATAAACCCTTGGGTCTCTTTCACTTGGAACTGCCTGATCCAAATTTCCACGAGTTGCGTCACACCCAGAAGTGGTGGCGATGATTGAGGATTAGTAGACTTGGAATCGGAATCCATATAAATTCCATAAAAATTCCATATCCATACATGTTTATTGTAGTTCCATATATTCCAAGTGAAGATATCCCAAAATAAAGTGGCATTACCAGGAGCTCTCCTTGCCCCGTTCCTTGTGGAGACCCAAAGATGTGACACAGCTCACGGACTTTAGGGGCCTTGTTCATGTGGGGCTCTGAGGAGTGGTAGGGTGGTTTTTTTGGATGTGTCTTGTACCGGAAAACATGGAGAAAAAGTGGCAAATGTCATGGCAAAAAGGTGGAAAATTCATTGCAAAAATTGATAAAATCATGATTTCGCCCTGATTTTGCCCAAACAAATTCGAAAGACCTAGTGGGGTAAAACTGTGAAACCAAAAATGGATGGATTTGTTACAGATTGAAATTGAAATTGACGGATGTGGACACGATGTGTTCATGGTGGATGACAATCCCATGACGGATCCATGGTGCTGCTATATTAATGGTGTGCCATGGATCCCATCAATATACCCCCAAATAATGCTAACCGTGTTTGGCAACAAGCCACGCTTGGTGTGAAGCAGGGTGGACTGGGCTTACGCCAATGTGCTCTTCACGCCCCTGCTGCTTACCTGGCTTCGGTGGCTGCCACTCAAGAGGCTTGTCGAGGGCTGGACGCCAGATACACCCCGGATTGGCCGAGTTCTAACCAAAGCGCCGCCTCCTACAACGCCGTCGTGCTTGACGCCGACCGCTTGACCGGGGCCCGCGCACTCCGCCAACAAGACTTGTCTGCCGCCATCGACAAAGCGCAGCTCGCGCAGCTCACTGTTTCTGCGCCGGATGAATCCACCCGAGCCCATCTTCAATTGGTCCAACAACCCGGAGCTGGAGCCTGGTTGTTTGCCCGGCCTTCCAAAGTTCTTGGCCTTCACTTGGATGCTGCTTTCTTCCGGGTTGCCCTTCGTATGCGGCTCCGGGTCCCTGTTGCAAGTACTGACGGCTATTGCCCCTTGTGCGACGGGATTGCGGACCGTTACGGGGACCACGCGCGGGCTTGCCCGTGTGGTGGCGACCGCACCAAGCGGCACAACCGCTTGCGTGGGCTCGTGGCTGCCAGGGCTTCCGCTGCCGGGTTGAGCCCAGAAGTGGAAAAGCAAGGGCTTCTTCCCCACCGACCAGAGGAACTTGGGGCCAGTGAATCTGGTCGGCCATCCGTTTCCCAGCGGCGCCCTGCCGATGTGTATTTGCCTTCATGGGGGGCCCACGGGCCGGCAGCTCTGGACTTGGCAGCCACTAGTGGCATGCGTGGCAGCGTGCTGGCAGCCTCGGCCGCTGACGGTGCTTCTGCCGCCATCAACTACGAGAGCCGCAAGTGCAGTCACCACCTCACAGAGCAGCTCTGTGCAGGACAGGGCCTGCAGTTTGTGCCCTTGGTTGTTGAAGCCTGTGGCGGAGGTTGGGGCCCTGCTGCCATGAACACCTGGCGGAAACTTGGCGCTCTCCATGCTGCCCACATTGGACTGAGCAACAGTGAAGGGGTTCAGCAACTTTTGCAGGCCTTGGCCATTGCTCTGCAGCGGGAAAATGCGCGTGCCGTCCTCCGACGCACGCCTTGTTCTGCAGATGGCCTGGTTGCCATGGTCGACCCATAGCACCCTTTGAGCTGCGAGTGGGTCTCTTTCGCAGGCTTGCTCCTCGTTTCAGTTGGTGCTGGAGTCGAACTGCAGTCGTGGAGGGCCTTTGACATTTGTTGGTGGCCTTTTCTTTGCTGCCTCTGTCGCCCCATGTCACAAACTGGGCATGGTTTTTTTCAGCTGATTTTCCATCCGACGCCAACATGGCCGTCCATCAGGATGCCAGAACACCAGTGCCATTTCACATTTTTTCCGAGGGCGCCACGCCTTCTTTTCATGCTGGCAGCCATAAGCGTTAGCCATGCATTTGTTATCATGGCTTAATGATGGTCAATGTTAGCATTAATATATGATCCATCATATGGGTAATATATATATATATAGGATATCCATATCATCATTATCCAATGTTATTATATCAATATACACCAGCACCATGGATCCTATATAATAATGTATATGATAACATTATATCCATACATGGATCCATTATATGATATAGCTGATATCCATTATATAATATGGATCATGATTATCCATACATATCCATACATGGATCCGTCATGGGAATGTCCCCAGGCGGACAGTGAATTTGCGCTGGAGACGCTCTTCCCGGGCTTCGGCCATGAGTTGAGCTGGCACCTCATGGGACCAACGATATGGACCATGAACAATATGTGGGTCACAGAAAAAAACATGTTTTTTAGGATATGAATGGATATGATATGATATGATGAGCAAGGATTTTTCCCATCATTTTCTTTGGATATGCTATTTGGATAAGATGAATTGGTACCGAGGCACTGAGTTTAGAGCAGCCACCACCAGGACAGCTTGTCTGAAGTCACCTTCACATGCTCAACCACATACCCTTTGGCAAAATTTCCATGGAATATGTCCTAAACTTTTGTTGGTGGATTTCATGAGATTTCAAGGTTTTGAAGTTTGACCTTGTTTCAACCCCCACCACCAGTACCTCAAACTCATGTCCAGTGCAACAGATCAGGAGTGTTGAGCCGGGTTGGTCCAGCGCTTATCACCCTCGCGACCTCCACGTTTTCAGCATTCAACCCACGACCAAAACATGTGAGTTCCTCATGTTTTGCTCTTAAGTATGGTAAATTAACATCAATTAACACCAATTAACACATCAATTAACATTACATAATTAACATCAAGTAACATCAATCATCAATCATCAATCATCAATCATCAATCATTAAACCCCCCCAAAGAACATATTATTCAACATCATCTAAGCCCCTAAAATCTCCACCGCGAGTCGAACGAGGCCTCCCCCACCGGTTGCTCCAACACCTCGACGACATCGCGGGCCATCCCGAGAGAAGGCGATCAAAAAGGTGCCCCGGTGCCATGGGGAAAAATGATGAAACATGATGATCATGATGGACTCATGGGATATTGATGGATATTGATGGATGTTCAAACATGTTGATTCCCCACATTATATATAATACAATATAATATATTGATGAATGGGACTCTTTATCCCAAGAAAAGATCATCATTTCGTTTGATGTTCAGACAAATTGTCCATGGGAAGCGTGGCCGCAAGCTGGGATGATCATCCAAAGTGCCCAGTCTTCAACAAACATCAGTTCAAATCCATATCTCCAGGCTGTGGTTTATCCTCTTTATATATATATATATAATTATACATATATATAGTGTGTCAAGAATCAAACAAAAATCCGAAAATTCTTTTAGAACACCTCTCAACATTTTTCCATTTTTTTTTCTCCAGATCTACAACAAAAGTACATTTTGCCATCTACCACTGGGGTCCAATGTACCGCCAGGGTGCCACGGTGATGAAGGGCTCCATCCCTGTGTCCAAACATCGCCTGCAACGGATCGGGACACGCACCAATGAAGACCTGCTGGCGGAGCATTCCAAGGTGGGGATCCGTTTAAAATCAAATGATTTATAGTGGATTTATAGTGGATTTATAGTGGATTTATAGTGGATTTACAGTGGATTTATAGTGGATTTATAGTGGATTTACCCATTGAAAATGATGATTTAATGGGATTTTATTGGGTTACCCTCTGGTTATGACTAACAGTTCGCCATGGTATAGATGGCCCATAGAAATAAATGGTTTACCGTTCTCAAAAATGGGTGGATCTTTCCATGGCGAACTGTTAAATAACCAAATGGTAAGTTGTTTTTTTTGATGTTGAGTCTGAAGTACCTTTTTTTCTTGGAAGTGTAAAATTGTCAAATCGCGTTCCGTTTCAGTTTATGGACATGTGACAACCTGTTGACGGTGAAACTTGAAGTGATTTGACTCTAATTGGTCATCAATCAGTTGAGATTTCAACGTACCCACATCGCGGGAAGGCCATTTAGTCGTAGACTCCCTCAAAGCATTCCCAGATATGGGTTTGTCAGAAGATTGGCATTTCCAAATTCATTGGTTCATCACATGTTTGTTGCGGCCATAAAATGAAGGGAAGTCTTCATTGGCAGACACCCCCATATCATATCTGATTCTTGCTTACACATCTCATTTTATCCCTACGATATCGTATCCCATTATACTTCCACAAAATGGTTAAATATGATTAATTTTAGACCCAATCATTTTATTTTTCCCTATCGAACAGTTCCCTTGTACTCAAACAATATTGGTTAATTATAGAAATTATAAACATGAAGAATATAAATCAATATAATATATCCCCAGTAATTATCATTTGTCTCCCATTAAAACAAGCCCTTACAAAAATGACATCACTTCGTCAGGCACAGTTCTTGCGGACCATGGCGCCTCCGGCGCCTCCGCAAAAGATCACGCTGTTGGAGGAGGAGCCATGGAGCCATGGATTTTTTTCAAATTTCCATATGAAAAATGTGGGACTTTGAAAAAATGATGTGGAGGGGATGGTTTTTTTTTGATGTTTCTGCATGTTTTTTTTCAAATGGTTGTGCAATGGTGGACTGGTTGAATTTTGCAACCAACCTGGGGTTGTGGAACGGGAAAATTGAGACGTACAGTCTGGGGCGTGAAAGACCATGCCAACTGAAGGTGTTGTATGGTGCAGCGTTGTCGTCCTCATTTTCCTTTGGTTCAAGAACAATAGAAGCACACATCACATCAAATTGACACTGAACAGTACACATCTTAACACGTCTTAACATATCTTAACATATCGTAACATATCTTCACACATCTTAACATATCGTAACAGTCTTAACACATCTCAATGTATCTTGGCATATCTTAACATGTGTTCTCAGCATGTCCTGTGATGTGGGGCTTATGTCTGGGCCAGTTTTCTGGTTGATCTTTAAGTGGGGCTGGGCCAAAGTACCCAAAGGTGCTACAAGCTGCTCAGAGAACCTCATGGTTGTGTGGTTCAACTACTCATACCATTGCAACCAATGGAAGAAACAGATACTGTGAATCAATCATGATTACATTGATTACATAATCATCATCAATCATCATCAATCATCATCAACCACCATAAAACTACTTAAAAATTAATACAGTCCAACGAAACCCATTAAACGTCAATGACAATGAAACCCAAAATTCATTCACCTTCATTCATCTCCATTCCAAATCCCAACAACAGAAACCCATAGACCCAATGATACAACATCCAAAACAATCGTTAAGAACCCATTCAAAAATCATCAATCAAACAAAGAACATCTCCGAAAAGAGATCCATATCCATCATTTTCTCATTATTTTCTCATCATTTTCGGATATCCATATCATCATTATATGATATCCATATATGGATCATTATTATATGGATCCATCATTTTCCTCCATCGTTTTTTCTCGCCAGGACTTCTCTCCAAAGGTCACCCAGATGGACCCCGCGCGGGTCACGGGCAGCTTCGCGCGGACGGAGCATACGCGCCATCCCACGTCGCCCAAGGTGGGGAAGCCAAAAACCATCAGACAAAACCGGGGTTTGTGATGGATTTTGATGGTTTTTGAGGGCTTATTTCCCATGATTATGATGTTTTACATGTTTTTTTTAGGTGGAATTCCCAGATTTGAATGGTTGTGTTACAGTGTAGTGGGATTTAACTTGATTCAATCATCAAAAAAATGGGACTATCATGGATAGTTCCTTGCGTTTTCCAATGCTTTTTGATGGTTTTTATCATGGTGTAGTCTGATCAGCCAAAATCCCGACCGCGATTTCCGAGGCGCAGGAGAGTTTGCCACCTCCACGGCGGTCCATGGTCTACAACGTCATGGTGGAATCCCAACCAGCTTCGCCCAAGGCGAGTAAGAAGGTGCGCCATGGGATACTTTGATATGTATAGATCTATGAAATTTTGTAATCATTAGATGATTTGATGTTACTTCATTGATATACATACTAATATTACTTATATCATCTTATATCATCTTATATTACTATAAATAATTACAAAAATCATCTTGGATGATCGGCCTGCAGGGATTTGCCTCGGCTGTGAGTTCAGTGAGATCGTTGAGGTGCCGCATCCGTAGCGGGAAGGATCAGTTGACTCTGGGTTGATTCGTTATGAAAATAAGGGGTCCATTAATTATATTAACCTGTGATTTATTGGGTTTCTTCACCTATACCTGGTATATTGATGATAGCCTATTTATTGTCTTTTTTCACCTATACCTAGTTTATTGATGTATATTCATCCTGTAATTATCTGGTTTATGGTTATTATGCGGTTGATTTAGCCTACATTATGGTTAATTGGGGACGACGAACCGACCTATTTTAGGAAAAAACCTGTTCTGAGCCAAGCAGCGTTTGGCTGGACCATAGCAGGACAAGGTCATCACGCACAAATAATTTGTAATATCTGCATCCAAAGTGCATGAGTATCGCACAAGAGATCTTAAGCAGGTGCACGCTTACGCACCACGGGCATCTTTCATTGGGGTGAATGATGGTTTATCAGATGTATGTTGTTGTATAGTGACCTTCAAACATATCTACAAGTGATTCAGCATTATTTCAATATATTTGACATCTACAACTCTTGGCTTGTAACAAAAGCTGGGAATCACGGGCTGAGTTTTGTTCGTAGGTTGAGTGCTTCAGCACCACAGCTCCGGTCTTTGCCTCGATGGGCCTTTGATGTCATGTGGATGTTGTGTGGATGTTTGAAGTTCCAAAGTTTCAGACAGGTCAGTGAAATCTGGGTTTTATATGATTTGATTGTATTTGATTTGGAAGTTCCTGAAATGTATGGCCGAATGATGTCGAAGAAGATTGAAGGTTCCATAGTTAGATTCCACTCGGAATGTGCCTTTGTGCATTGAGGCCACTTCATTTTGATGGAGAGCCTTCACAGGCGCGTCAGCTCGCTCCGCTAGATCGCTCCGCTGCTCCGCTTCGCTGTGACACTTTGGATCAACCGGGCCTTGATGGCTGAGGTGATGTCGAATGTTTGTGCTGACCTCGATGACTTCGAGGCCGAATGATGCAACAGACGAGGGCGTTACACCACCAATGACTGGGCTGTGGAGGGATTACTTCGAAAGAAAATAGCATCAGTTTGGGGGATATATCCATGAATTCCGCTTAAATCCATGGTGCACATTGGTGCACTAGATCTGACTTGAAACTTTTGATGGGTTTTGCACTAGCCTTTGATCATTTTTGATATATGTTGGTTATTTTGATCCCCCTCAACAACAACACCCTCTATGGGAGACACCCTGAGGCACGTGTGACTCCAATGCCACGCATCAGCAACTTCTTCTCTGAGGATCATTACCGCCGGGGGCCGTACAAGGACTCCTGGAATCTCCATGAAAGTGATGAATAGCATCAAGAATGCCATGGATTTTGAAGAAAACTTTGGCCTTCATGACATTTTTCATATCAAAGACAGTTTTTTAGAGATTTTCCTTTCATGGTTCATCATCCAAAATCGTGTCGCCACCTTGTGTTTTTAGCTGACTGATCCTGGCTTTTCCATGGGAGAAGATTTTGACGAAATCAGGTCCGCGAGCATCTTCGGTACACAGCTGAGCAAGTCGCGGCTGATTCAAGATGATTTGGAGCTGAAACTTTCGCTAGCAAAATCCATGGACCTGAAATTTGTGCAAGGAGCAGATTTGTTTGGAAGTTTGAGGTTTCTAAAGTTCTTTAACTTTCAGGGAAAAAAACCTTCTGATGTGGATGACGCTTCCGAGGTATGTCAATGATCGCCGGTGGGGAGGCTGGAAGAACATTCTTCTCCTTCAAAGCTTAAGATCTAAGATTTCAGATGAACCAAGCCATGGAAATTCATCGAAATTTCAGAGGAAGTTAAGGAAGTTGTTGGTTTTTGAAGGAAAGAAATCCTCCAAGCTTTGTGCATAGACATAGATTCGATGCTTGATGTTTCACACAGCTGTTCGAAAAGTGCCACACCTGGATGCGATGCATGCGATGCGACTGGTGGCGGGTCACCACTTCGCCCAGGAGTCAGCCGTTACACTTCTGTCAACGCCGCGTCACAGGTACTTTCACGATCAATATGAATGTGTGCAAAAGGAAACAAAATCGTGAAAAGGTATGCGGCTTACCCATCTACCACTTCTTTTGAAGTTTTTATGTGATAATATGTGATAATATGTGATAATATGTGATAATATGTGATAATATGTGATATAACATCACAACAGTACATTCCAAGAATTGAGCATCTGTTTGAATCAGGGCTCCAAGTTCATGACAGACCCAGAGTTTAATTGAGAAGGGATGCAACGATGCAACAAGCTAAAGCAAGCCACAACCCAAATCAGCAAGACTTGTTATTGCCTATGGCTGCGCGCCATGACGGCCGAACTGAAAGAGTTGAGCTTGGAATATTCCTACAACCAGTTGCAAGAAGTCACTTGGCATATCGTGGCATCTCAGATGCCCCTAAAATTGCTACGGCAAAAAATGGTGTAAATAATGATCCTGACAAATCACAGGGCAAAAATGATCATAATCATGATATTAATCAGGATCATTATTTACACTAATCATCAATAAAATGACTATTATGCTAATCACCATGATCATTATTTCCAATCAGAAAATCCCAGTGTAGCATACTATTTCATTGGTGAATAATGATCATATGCTTTTTCCAATAATCATAAACTGATCATACTACGGATCATAATAATCCAAAAATTGGAAAAAATGATCATGACAGTACAATTGCATAATTAAATCACAATGGGTAGAATACTATTGATTACCATATACCAACGAAAGGTACAATAATGATCAGAACCCATGGGATTTTCTGATGCTCATGATATCCCTCAATGGTTTCATCCGCTGTCCATTGAGGCAACGCAGAATTTCCATGAGGACAATCGTCTCGGTTCCTCGGTCCTGTTGGTTGAGGATGGGGGACCCCCCAATCAGCTGGTTCATCATCATTTTCCCATATTTTCCCTAGGAAAAATGTATGAAAATGGCCTAGAATCTCCTAAAATGCTGTGTATAGAGACCATGTGTTCAGAGATTTTCAGACACAACGGAGTTCAACGGAGGATGAAATTGTATGAAGCATCCTCAGCTGGCTCCGAAGTCTTGGGGGTATTAAACAAGGCAGATGTTGGAGAATCACATCGCAAACGTTAACCATTGGCCAGTGGATAAGCCTGTGAAAAGACTCTCAGGTGTCGGATCTTTCGGAGGAGTTTTCAAGGGGATTCAGCATGATGGCACTGAAGTTGCCATCAAGGTGTGGATCTTTCTGACAGCTCTGGGCAGTGCACAGCTGGATGGCTGAATTCATCTCTGCTTGGATGTTGTTATTTGTTTTGGTGATTCAAACCACCCAGATCATCCACGTTCTTTTGATTGGCTCAATCGTGGCCCACACATTGAGTTGCTTAGTTCTGCCTCTTTTCTTCAACGCATCATCACCATCTTGAGCAGCGTTCAGAGACCCGTTGGTGGATGATTACTTCGGGATGATACTACTGTGGATGGTTGCGAACTCCTGCACCACCAAAAGGATGGTTGAAACCCTATAAATAATGGGATAAACCTCCTATCAACTGGTGCAGGATTTCTTCCATCCACAGTACCATATATATATATATACTGTATATATTATGATATATGTGTGATTATGTGTGTAAATTGGGGATGATCACAATCCATTCGGGGAATATAGATTGCCTTTTCCCACTGGCTGGTTGATTAGTAGATATTAGTAGAGAGGTCTCCCATGTAACAATCAATAGCTAAATGATAATGAATGGTATACCAAACCGAGCCCTCTATTTTTTCCAAAAGGACACCGGTCAGTACGGGAATCCCGTTCTGAACCAACCAGTGTAGACGGAAAAATCTGGCCGAAGGTGTTGGGTTTGCCTGACCAAGCAGGCTTTGAGGCTCAGCTGGAGACCGGGGAATTAAAGGTGGTAGCTGGTAGCACAAATTGGTTGATCATTTTCCCCCAAGAAACATCAGAAATACAGAAATACAAGTTGTTTATTCTGAATGATTGACTAGAATGATATTCGATGATGTTTTGACGAATATTCGATGATGATCACGGATTTCATGTGATATCATGGGACAGGTGTGATGATTATGGATGGGATTGGATGTGATAGTTCATGATGATCATCCAGTCATCAGTCCTTCCTTCGGAGGTTGGCATGGCATGACACCCATGATTACCAACACACAATTATCCTCTGGTAAACTAACGTAACTATGGAAAATCACCATTTTTAATGGGAAATTCCACAATAAATGGCCATTTTCAATAGCCAACTGTTAAATTACCAGAGGGTATTTGCACGATTAACAGTCATATCACCATCTTGATTGGTTGAATTTTGTTGAACCCTCAGTAGTTTTGCTTAAGTCAACCCACATTACCAGGTTTATCTTTCTATTGGTTGATACCTCCATGTTTGTTGCTTAAGAATTTGATGAATAAAACCAGCTTCATTGGTTATTCAGTTATATAATATATATATATATGTATATGTATAGAGTGTATCGTTGCGTAGCATTTATACCATTATTTTCCATCATATACCATTACACAATATTACACATATCATCATATGAGAAAAACCACCATGTTTTCCCCTGCCGCGCTTGTCCAGGTTCACTCCAACCGCTGCCCATATCGGATCAGGGCGCCCTTGTTTGCCTAAGGAAAAGGCCATTGCTAGCAGCACGCCGACTGCCTGCTTTTGATGGTAAGCGGAGCTGCCTGATCCTAGGCGGCCTCCTGCTTCACGGCTACCTGCCGTGCTACTGCGCCTTCGCTGCTTGGCTGAGATCAACGGTGGTCGAAGCCCTACGTTTTGCTGGTGTTGGCCAGCAGCCCTAGCACTACAACCTGGATGAGCTCTACGGCCTCAACCATGGGAACCGATGGCAAACTTGAGACTGACCGATATGGCGTTCCTCAGTTTGCCGGCGAAGTGGAACTCCTGGAGGAGTACGTTGACCGGGCTTGGGATTTGTTTTATGGAAGAGAAGGCCAAGACGCCTTACAATGTGCGACGCCTCTCCACCTTCGAGCACAGCTGAGTGGGACAGCTTATGAAGCTGTGCGGAAGATGGACCACTCCAAGTTGAGAACCAAAGATGAGAATGGCAAGGCGACTGACGAGGGCATGAAGCTGTTGTTGAAATGCCTTCAAGATAGCCTTGCACAAGAAGCACCTGTAAGGACGCAAGAACTTTTCCTGGAATACTTCTACAGCCCTCAGGTTTGGAGGAAGAACCATGAATCGATGGCCCAGTACATCATCAGACGTGAACTGGCCTTTGCAAAGCTGCGTGAATCCTCAGCCGAAACCCAGCTGAGTGACAACCTCAAGTGCATGCTGCTCCTGATCTTCTCTGGCCTGGACCTCAAGGAGCAGCAGGGAATCTTGGCTTCAGTGAACAATGAGTATGACTACAAGAAGATTTCACATGCACTTCGGATTCAGTTTCCGAGCGCAGCCTCAACCAGACCTGTGGTCAGACGTGACTACCTAGGAGCAGCCCGTGGTGGTGGTCATCAACATGCCCCAATGCGACCGAAGTGGAAGCCGAGCTTTCAGAAGCGACAACACGCTTTTGCTGCCGAGACTGAGGATGACGACACCCTTGTCGATGAAGAAGCCTTTGCCGAGGAAGAGATTGATGAGAATGACATGGCCGGTGATGACACCTATGCCGCCTACTCCGATGATGAAGCTTTGGAGAACCTCATGGGAGATTTGGCCCCTGAGGACCTGGAGGATGAAGAAGTGGCTGACGCCTTTGCCACGATTGCTCAACATCGTGGACAGCAGTTCAAGAAGCGCTTCATCAAGAGGCCTCCAACTTCGAGCAGTGCCAGCCCTAGCCAGCAGAGCTTTCCTTTCAAAGCCCAAGGCGATTTGACGTTTGATCAACGTGCCAAAGATCAACGACGCGCTGCAGTGAGCTTTTTGAAGTCTGTCACCCAGTGCACCGCCTGCGGCATGAAGGGACACTGGGTCGGTGACCCTGCCTGTGCCAAGTCCCCCAAGAAAGGCAACTCCAAAGGTGGCCGTGGTAAGGGTTCTGGAAAGCCCCATGCCAAGAAGTCATCAAGCCCAAAGAAGAGTAGCTCAGCGTTCTTTGTGCTCTCTGACCGCATTGAGAGCGACGACGAGCGCCAGACCAATCCCAACGACGTTGTTGCAGGTTCCGAGACTCTTGTGAATGTCAAGGCCCTTGAGACGTTTGCAGCTTTTGACCCCAACGAGGTCCCTGCCTATGCCAAGGTCCCTGACACCTCTGCAGTGTTTGACTCCGCTGAGGTTCCTGCATATGACATAGCTGCCAAGTATGACATGGTTGCAACGAATGCCAAGGTTTCTGAAGAGATCTTTGACCCTGCGGATCTCTACGGTGGCTCCAGCGATGGTCGCAACAGTTTCACTTTTTCCTTGAATGTCGTGGTCAAGACCCACGATGCACTGATGGCACTTCGAACTCCAGTTCTGTGTGAACACTCCACGTACCATGGAGGAGACGAAAAGCAGTTTCACCGTGGCGCCAATGGCCACACACGCCACATCACATGCAAGGAATGTAGCAAGAATGTGATCGTTGGAAGACGACGTGAGGCCGTCCAGATGTGGTCTTACCTGGTTCAGGTGGCAATGTGCACCAAGTTTGGCTCTGGCGCGCGCTCACGAGCACTTGCAGCCCGAGTTGCAGACCTCACGACACGTGCACTTGAAGACCAAAGACCTTCGACCTTGACTCCACCAAGATTCCCGAGGAGACCTACGGCATCCCCTGGAGGATATGATGATGATCAATGGAGTTTGGTTCGAGGTGGTGCTTCACCGTCACTATCGAGTGAGGGTGCAAAGTCCTCAGCTCAGGGCAAACGAATGGTTGCAAAAATTGTCCACAGCAATGAGGCGACTGCATTTCTCTATGGCGTGAAGATCAACCCCTATGATGATCTTCCACCTTTTCCAGATCTGGCTGACGCCGACATGTCAGTCATGCAGCCGCTGCCACAAGACATGGATGTTTTTGCTGAAGGACCTTTTGCTGGTAGATCGTTTTGTGAGATTGCCTCCTATGCCGCTCCTGAGTATGTCAGCTACACCTGCCAGGTGATGCACATGGCCCTGAACAACAAGCCAATGGCCCCAGAGATCTACAGGTTTGCGGCGTACCTCTATGCACGCCTGAAGCTGGTCAACCTTGCCTCCATGCGGCTCTTAAAGTCCACTGACTTGGAACCAGCTCAACTTCTTGGAAAGCGAACACAAGATCCTGGCCAGATGGAAACAACAAGGAATCTTCAGATCCCTCTCCAGCACGATCCCCAAGATCTTCAGAACATCGCCATCCACTATTGCGATGTCATGATGGTCGAATCGACCGATGCCACCAAGCCCAAGGACCACCCGACCATGCAAGAACTTCAAGCAGTTGAGGATGAAAATGGACTTGGACTTGATGATGCTCCTCAACTAGATGATCCTGGTGTCAGCATCAACTATGCTCTCACTGACTCGGACTTGCCTGGACTTGCAATCCTTGACAGTGGCTGCACCAGGACTATGCATGGATCAGAATGGGCAACCTCCTTCGAGCAAGCTCTTACGGGGTTTGGACTTGTGCCCCTCAAGAAGGAGAAGCTCCAGCGTTTTCGCGGAGTTGGTGGCGAGACAATTTCCAAGGTGGTGAAGGTTTTTCCTGTGGGAATCGGCCAGTCACATGGAGAACTTCACTCAGCAGAAACACCTGGATCCACGCCTCTGCTCCTCTCGAGGCCCTTCATGCAACAGCTTGGGACGATCATTGACTTGTCCAAGAACAAAGTGTCCTTCAAGGCCCTGGACGTTGTGGATTTGCCTTTGATTAGAACATCCAGGGGTCACATGGCAGTTAGCCTTTTGGACTTTGGCGACTGCACCGACTTGGATTTTCGTCGGTTCAAGAAGGATGACAAGGTCAACGACGAGACAGCTTTGGTCTCCGAGTCCCAGCCGGCACACAGCCCAGAAGCAGATGGATCACTGGATCACCCTCCAACTACTCCCTGCCATCCGATGCCGTCGACAGTGACATCGGTCATGGCGACACCTACATCGATGGGTATGGGTACACACTCATGGACGAGTTGGACTTGCTTCGTCCTCAGCCTGACTGGCATCCGGATGATGAGAAGATCCACGAGGGCATGGTGTGCGAGGATGATGACCGCTTTTGGTCACTGGTCGCTGAAGGTGGTTTTGCAGTCCGATCCACCACCAACAAGAAGAGCAAGAAGCTCGAGACCATGAACAAGCTGCTGGACTCTGATGATCTCATGAAGTCCAGGACTCTCCAGGGCAAGACAAAGCCCAAAGTTGCCCACCGGCCACCAGTTGGCAAGGTTTGGATCAAACAGATCTTTGCTGGGCAGATGGGACTCACTATGGCTGCCGTGCTGTTTGGAATGCTAGTTGGTTGCCCACTTGATTCTTCAAGCTCACCATGGGATGCAACTGACCCCACAGCACTTGCACGAGTTCACAAAGACATGGCTGCTGAGGATCCCTACCTCACTGTGATCACTCACCCTTGCGGACCTTGGGGAAGTTGGTCGAAGTTCAACATAGCCAAAGGAGGACAAGCTGAAGCCACTGTGTTGTCTCTCCGTGAAAATTCCAGACCAATCCTCTCCCTGGTGAACAAGGTGATCAAAGACCGTGTCAAGGCCAAGAGGCATGTCTTTGTTGAGCAGCCCTATGGATCCGACAGCATCGAAGAACCTGAAATGAGCGATGTGCGAGCTCTCATTGGAGATGGCTCACTGTACGCCTTCAAAGTCGATGGCTGTCAGGTCGGCTACTATGACAAGGAGTCCAACCTGCCCAACTACAAGCCAAGCTACTACATCACTTCGATGGTTGCTGCCGAATCAGTTTTTGCCGACTGCAAGTGCAACTGCTTACAACATCAACCTCTTGAAGGCAGCAACAAGTATGGCCCTCGAACTGCTCAAGCTGCTGAATGGCCGAAACAGCTTGACCATATGGTTTTGGAATGTGCTATCCAGCAGGCCCACATCGAGCAGACCATCGTCCACGAGGCCATGACTGAGTATGAGGATGCATTCCCAACAAGATCTGCGTCAACCCCAGCAGGTGCATTGCCAAAACGACGTCGAAGAGAAGGACGGGTGTCAACTCTGACTGGACAATTTCAAGGTCCTCCAGTCTATCTACGTCCAGACGCCATTGGTGAAGATCCACTCCAACATCAACCTCAAACACCTGGCGAACTGGATGCCGATGATCAAGACTTTCGAGCCCGACAGGCTCAGGAGCTTGACCCCATCCTCAACCAGACTGAGAGTCAGCGACGTCAAGATTGGCTGCAGATCGACCCTGAGATCAGAAAGATCGTCCGAGATCTTCATGTCAACTTTGGTCACCCAACATCGGTGACATTGCAGCGAATCCTGAGAAGGCAAGGTGCCAAGCCTGAAGCTATCCGTGCTGCTGGACTTTTAGCATGCGATAGCTGCGGTGAATCCATCAGAAGGAAGCGCCCCAGACCTGTGAGACTTCCCAACCAGTATGAGTTCAACCGCCATCTCATGATGGACACCTTCTATGCCAAGGACATCAGAGGAGTCACCTATGGATTTTTGAACATCATAGACGATGCAACCAATTTCCAAGTTGTTGCATGCGTTGGTGAACTCCAAGGTCCTCCAGCTTCACGTGCTGTACTCCGACATTTTACCACTTCATGGTCCAGTTGGGCCGGCTTGCCTCATTCAGTACAAGTTGACCGTGGTAAGGAGTACATGGCAGTTTTTGCAGATCACCTGAAGCAGTTTGGAGTCGAACAAGAAGTGATGCCCTTGGAAGCACCATGGAAGGGAGGAAAGTGCGAGAAAGCTGGTGATTTATGGAAGATCCTTTGGTCTAAGGTCGTCAATGAGTCACAGATCAACGGCATCGACGATGTCATGCTTGCGGCCTCCATAGTCACCCAAACCAGAAATGCCTTTCCTCGCACCAGTGGCTACAGCCCACTTCAATGGGTCCTTGGCGTTCCTGACCTTCGCCTTCCTGGTTCCTTGCTTGATGAAACCGAGTCCCAAAGACTCGAAGTGCTTGAAGCTGCAGAGAATCCAACTAGCCAGATGGCGCGAACCCTCAACATCAGGGAGAGTGCAAAGGTGGCACAGGTCAGAATGGACACTGATGCCCGAGTTCGACGAGCACTTTTACGACAAAGCACCCCTGTGAGAGGTCCTTACCCAGTTGGATCCTATGTCTACTTCTTCAAGCTGCAACAACAACCTGGCACCTCACGCCAGTACCGATGGTTTGGTCCTGCGAGGGTGATTGGCATCGAGCTCAGAAATCCCAGAAGGCTCGAAGACGATGATGCTCCGACTGAAGGTGGCGCACCTCACTCCTATTGGTTGAGGTATGGCCCATCTGTTGTCCTCACCACGGGCGAGCAAATGAGATTTGCCAGCGAAGATGAGCTGCTTGCTGCACACTGCGTTCCACACTATGCAGTGGCTAACCTTCAACTTCGAGGAGCCAAATCTTTTATCGATGCCAGAGTTCTTGGATTTCAACCACAGCATGATCAACAACCACAAGCTCAACAATCATCATCAGCACCAAGACCACCATCAACATCACCTTCCATCAACCAACAACCAACCTCACAACAGAATCAACAACCAGCACAACCTCTTGTTCCAGTTCCTGAAGATGCCGAGTTGCCACCAGTTCCTGCGAACATGGACTTTGAGGATGAGCTTGACCGGGACGTTGACCGCCCAGACCAAGCACTACCTGTTCAACCTCCACAATTTCCTCAAGTTCCTCTTGGTGCCCAAGTTCCACGACTTGTTGCTCCACTACCAGGTGCTGGACATCAAAGACAAATGACTGTGGCCGAGCCTGAGCCTCAGCCAGCGAATATGCCAACTCCAAGAGCTTCACAACCTGCTCCTGGAACGCCTTTGCAGACAGCGATGCAGCAGCCTGATCGGCTGGATGGTCACCATGGCCCTATGAGATCCTCCACAAGGACACAGGTCTTCACTGGACCCTATGTTGTGGATGAGCCACCATGGAATGACTACTGCCCTGGACTTGAGGCGACCATTCAACGACTTCGTCTTAATGGACTTCAAGACGATGACGATGCCATGGACATTGACGAGGACACCTTCGAAGAGCAGTTCGCTCCTCACATGGCTTTCATGACTGGAAAAGCTGTGCGCTCCGAGATCAACCTGAAGAACCTGAGCGAGAAGGATTTGTCCCTCTTTCAGGCGTCGATGCAAAAGGAATGGTTGTCATGGCAGAAGTTTCAAGCAGTGCAAGAGCTGTCTGAGGAAGAAGTCAAAGCCCTTCCTGGCGACACCAAGATCGTTGGCACTCGCTGGGTCCACACGGACAAGAACAGTAAACCAAGGCTGATAGCCTACCACATGGCCAAGAAGACCGGCAAAACCAAAGAGCAAGTGGACAAAGAATACCCTTTTGAAGCAAAATCAAGACTGGTAGTTCAAGGATGCCAAGAAGACGAGACCAACATACGGTCTGACTCACCAACTTGCTCCTTGCTCGCCTTCAACCTGGTCTGCACTTTGGCAACTTTGTTTCATTGGGTGATTGCCGCTTTTGATGCCAGCACTGCCTATTTGCAAAGCAGTGGAATCAACAGACTTTTGATCCTGCGCTGCCCAAGACCTCCACCTCCTGGCGTTCATCCCATGACCCTTTTCCGGGCTCGTGGCAGCATATACGGGACAAAAGATGCGGGCAGAAGCTGGTGGATAAAACTTTTGCGTGATGCCACCGACTGCGGATGGATAGCATTCAAACTTGAGATGGCCCTCTTCTACCTCTACGACGGAGGAGTTCTTGTTGGTGTTATGGCGAGCCACGTTGATGATTTGATCACATGTGGCGATGGAGAAAAGTCTATGAAAGAACTCACCAACAGGTTGCATCTCAAGAAGAAGTCTGGTGAATTTCGTTTTTGTGGCAAGAACCTCGTGCAGTCCGAGGACAAGTCCATCTCCCTTGAGCAGGTGGATGCTATTGAGGGTTTAGAGTACCAGGTCTTGGACAAGCACCGCAGAAAGTTTCCAAACCTGCCACTGACAGAGCAGGAGAAAAGTGATTTCCGAGCCTTGATCGGAAGTGCTGGATGGGTGGTTCGACAGACCCGACCAGACGTCATGGTCAATGTCAGTATTGCCAGCCAGAGTATTGGCAATCCCACCATCCGAGATGTGATCGAGTTGAACAAAGCGGTGAAGATGTTGAAAGATAGCGCGGATGCAAAATGGTGTTTCAAAGCCTCTGGAATTACACTTGACAACTGCGTGGTTTTCATGTGCGCAGACTCCAGTTTCGCAAACACTGAAGGGTTTAAATCACAGTGCGGCTACATCATTGGCCTTACGTTGCCCTCCATCACTGAAGGCGAAGATACGCCGATCATTGTGATTGAGGCCAACTCTTCCTCTATCAAGAGGGTATGCCGTAGCACCTTAGCTGCTGAGGCCAACGCCTACCTTGCAGGCGCTGAAGCTGCTGTGTACCTCGCCTCCATTCTGCGAGAGATCCAAAACCCTGGAATTCCGCTCAGAACCTTGGAAGCTGAATTTGCCTTGAAGCCTGTCATCGGCTTCACCGATGCAAAGAGTTTGGAGAGTACGATAGTGAAAGATGCTGGACAGCCGTCCGACAAACGTGTGAAGATTCTTGTTGCCCAAGTACGTGAAATGATGGAAGGAGAATGTGCCACCCACTGGCTTGATACAAGCCAAATGCTTGCAGATGTCCTGACCAAGCTGGGTTGCGAAAGAGAACTTTTGCTGCGAGCTTTAGCTGATGGATTCTGGAAGATAGCCCCGAGTGAAGAAGCGCTGGAAAGAAAGATGAATATCAGAGCGGGGCGACAGCAACGGAAGAAACAGCAGAAGCAGCAATTAAGCAATGGCAGCGGGACCGTTCCACCTGAGGACGGGTGAGAAAAACCACCATGTTTTCCCCTGCCGCGCTTGTCCAGGTTCACTCCAACCGCTGCCCATATCGGATCAGGGCGCCCTTGTTTGCCTAAGGAAAAGGCCATTGCTAGCAGCACGCCGACTGCCTGCTTTTGATCATATAATATATATATATATACACATATAATACATATATATATATATACATAATACATATATACATATATATATATATACACATATATAATCATTATACAAATATATAATAATCATATATATATATCTGTACCATATGTATCATCCAATCATCCCATCCCATTGCAGGAAGAGGTGCGCGTGCTCAGCAAGTTTCGCCATCCCAATTTGGTGATCCTCATGGGATTCGCCAAGAACGGCCCGGAGCGACTCTTGGTCTACGAACTCCTCGGGGGGGGCGACGTCTTCCATCGCTTGCAGAAATGCGCCACCGAGAATGTGCGAAACTGAGATTTTTCGGAATGGGGATGGGATGGCACTTGAAACATGGGCAGAAAGTTGGAGATGGGAGCTACAACATGCTACAACCAACTTGAACATATGGATATGGATACATATGATGAGCATTGATGAGATATGAAGCAATAAGATGGATGGGGGTGAAGCTTTGAGACCTGTTGACAGCAGATGGAGTTGCCATGTTTCGTCAGCATCACGCTCTGGGGTATTCTCTTTAGACCTATACCCAATTCTATGAAAGTGGACTGGAACGTGATTGGATGAGTTGGTTTTTGCAGCATCCTTCCAACGTTTCAATATCATTGCCTATCTTTGCCCTAGATTCCCAAGCCATGTTCCTTGCTCTCCTTTGACAAACCATGGCACCATCGCCTTTCACCGAGAAAACTCAGGTGCCCTTCCCCTGGAAGCTTCGCATCAGTGCGGCCTACGACGCATCTTGTGGTGCTTCCGGCTGAAATTCGCTCGAAAAATACCTGGAACTTCGCAGTATTTGTTGATTCATGTTGACTATATCAACTCATATTGCCATTGTTTGGAACGGTAAGTACATTCATATCCACGATAGTTCCCAGTAATTATATATCATTTTTGCCCTTTAAAAAAATGACCGTAAAATGGTGGCATACGGAGACAGCCGCGGATCTACCAGTGATTGCCAGGTCTGTCGCACCTGCACAACTCGACACCCAAGGCATCTTTCATCACTTTGTTAAACATGTTACAGATGTCGCAGATTGGAAGCAGATTGCAGGATTCAGCAAACCAAATGGCGGATTGGTTTTCATTGGATGTTCCAGCAGCTGCTGAAATGGATCCTTCCTTCCTTTTTGTTCTGTGTTAATCTCACCAGTGAGACAGGTCTTTCATCGAGACATCAAGTGCCCGAACATCCTGCTGGCATGGCTCTCAGCTGATGTGGTTCGTCATGGTGATCCCATCGCCCTGATATTCTATATGATAATTCTATATAATTCTGATACTGTATATGATTGTAGATGTGATTACACAGAATTACACCAAAATCAAGGACCCACCATGAATGGATCATAGCTTTACATAGATTTACTGATACTAAACCAGGCTTTCTCGCGGCTATTTCACATCAGGGGCTAGAAATTGACCTTGTACGGTACCTCGAAGGGGTGCCCAGTCCTCCAGTCGCTGTGCGACACAAGGATCGCAATGGGACAGCAAAAATGGCCGACTTCGCCTGTTCCTCAAACTGCCCAAACGATGAGCCGATGCCAAGCCCAAACAGGTCATCTACCTCACTGCAACGGAGAGAATCGAGTGGATTCCCTACTTTTTTTCTCCAACTGCGTGTAGTTTGGTTGGGCAAACGGCATATTTTTAGTCCCGAAGCATTGATCCCACTCCCAGCAGTCCGGTGTGGTCGATGTGAATCTCCATATCCTCAGGGACTTGCTTGCTGTTCACATGCCAAAGAGACGAAAGTCCAGCAGGCGCCATCCTGAATCCCACATCTTACATATCTTACTGGTGGGGAAATGGAGGAATGATCCATGATAACTATATAATATAATTATGGACAATCACCCTATTCATCCAATTAATAATATTCATAACTATGAAGAATCATCCCATTCCCCCACTACGCCACTAAGCACCAGTCTTTCACATCTCAAGATCACGGTTTATGTGAAGATTCAGCCATCCCAACGAATTGAAATGGGAATATCAAACCATACCATTCCCCAATTTCAATCCATGTTTTAAGTTTTAAGGACTTCATATTGATATAATGAATATCAACATATATTAAAAAACATATTAATTAACATATATATTAACATATGAGTAACCGACAAAATTAGCGGAAGACTAAAGTAGTGGGGAGTGGACATGGGAGGTTTAAATTTGTGCGAAACCATACACAAACGATAGGGGACCACCCACTTTGTCCATGTCCATTGCGGGTAGGAAGTAATTTTGCCCGCCACTCATATATTAATATTGATCTAATGAATATTAACATTTATATTAATCACATATTAATTAACATATATTAACTTATATTTATCACCATTGTTCTTCCCAAGTCTGGGCATGGGAGCCAGGCTGCTGGCACAGTGGGTTACGCTTGTCCCCACTATGTCAGCAACTCTGTGGTGACTGAACGCAGCGAGGCGAGTGGATGCGAATGGCAGATGGCATCAGGGTGACTTATCCATGAAAAATGGGGGAGAGAATGGAGAAAAACATGGATAATGGGGAGATAATGGGATAGAACTGATATAACACATGTTGTTTTTAACTGTTAGATGGGGATAGAACTGGACATACAACAGTCTAGAACCAACTTACTTATGTTATTATCATCTATTTGGGTGTTTGAACATATGTTATTTTTACAGGGAAATTATGATTGAGCCTCAAGTTCTTTGGGGCCCCCAAATGTCAAGCTATGTGTGAGGTTGAATTAAAACGCTGATTAAGAGATATTAAGAGGTGTCCATCAATTTCAACAAACCTGCATATGATTGCACATGTGAAAATACTCACAAAGAAATTCCGGGAATGCAGCAACAATTAATTGGTGATGGGGATACGCCTGGAGGATACCCCAAGAAGTGCCATGTGAATGGGTACAATGATGCTAGAAACCACGGGGTCCTGGTTCCCTCATGTGCTTCATGCAAAAAAAACGAGGCTCAAACGATGAACTCCCCGAAAAAAGGGCCAAAAGATGAACGGTTTTGGTCCAAAAAAAATCACTTAATATCATCTTAGTTCATTCCATTTCACCATTTCAATCCAATTTCCTCCCCATTTCCATCCATTAAATCACATTAAACCACCATTAAACCACCATTGAATCACCATCAAATCACCATTTCACCATTTCTGGGTCCCAGGAATCTCCCGTTGCTTGTCGGTCGGGGTGTCGATGGCAGGTCTACAGTTTCGGCATCGTCCTCTTGGAGTTGTTAACTGCTCGCCCACCGGCCTCCAAGTTTCAGGCCATGGATCATGGGATCATGGCCATCCCAATGGCACTGGTCTAGCATGGCATGTCTGGGTTGGAATCTCCCAAGGCTTGGGGGTTGTGAAGTGAAAAATACTTGAACTTCCAAGTTGTTTCATGGTGGAAGTGCTGATTCAGGTTCGCAAACTTCCAGTGGAGCTGTTGAATGGATTACAGCGGATATACAAGCGGAATCAAGGGAAGGGCCATCAATGATGGTGCTGTACGTGCTGTACTATCTTCCGCCCGGGGGGTTGCCATACATTTTTTTCGCGTTGTCATTCATAATGTTAAATTAAACAAAATGTAAGGAATGGTGACCCATTGGATGCTATCTATAAGATGTTAGTAGAAGCAATCTCATTATTTGGTGGACCATCGGTTGACATTGTGACCAGGGAATCAGGATGTGACCATATGTGACCCAGTGACCCAGGCATCAACTTCACCAAAAAGTGGATCACCGGTGGTTTTTCCAGACAATATTCCCAGCATTGGTCAAAACATATGAGCAGTGTTCAAAACCCCCTGTTGGATTATTAGATGGGGTTATAAACTGTCCTGTATATATATGGGGATTCGCACAATCCGTGGAAAATCATCCAAAAACCTATGGTTTCTCCACCATTTTGGCAATAAAAACATTTTTAAAAAACTTATGGTTTCCCCACCATTTTTGGTAAAACATTCATGAAAACCCATGGTTTGTCCGGTTCTTCCCACCCCAACGACAGCCCTTCCGGTTTTTCGGCGTGAACAGGCGCCCGATGGCAGCGATCAGTACGAGTTCCTGGTGACCGCCTTGGGCTACAACGTGCGCACAGCCGTGCAGGCGCTGGACAAGAAGGCCATGGATCTGGTGGGGTTTCGAAGATCTGGGGAGAATTCATGGGAATATCATAGGAATATCATAGGAATACCATAGGAATATGGAAGATCTGTGGAGAGTTCATGAGAATTTCCATGAAATATTGGTGAATCTCCATAGGAATATCATGGGAATATCATGGGGTTTTGTAAACTTATCGTTTGGATCCATAGTCGTCACCATGGTTGTTTCAAGTTTCAAAGTACAATTGGCTCCCCATGACTGGATGATTTTTTTTATACCCTCATGACCTCCCGAAACCTCCGTAACATCTTGGGAATAGCCTTCGATGAATGACGGTGATTGATGATGGCGATTCATGGCCAGTAATGGTGATGAATTAATGGTGATTTAATGGTGATTTAATGGTGATTTAATGGTGATTAATGGTGGTTTAATGGTGATTATTGATGGTGATTCAATTGTGATTAATGGAATTACCTGTTGGTAATCAAACCTGGCTAGCTGTGCAATGCCCTGTACATGGAGATTGTAAATTCCAGTAGGAAAACCATCCACGAATGGGTCATGTTCCACTGCCATGTTGTTATTTGAGCCGTTAAGGATACCCCTGGAGATTGGTTTTTGCAGGGAGTTGTACTATTTGGTTTAATGGAGATTGTGAAACGACCAAGACTAGGAATATCATGGAATATCATGGAATATCTACGTACCAACCGTTGGCAACCAGTTTTCATGAGATGAGATGGAGGCATTTTTCATGGTTCATGTCGGAATGGGATAAATGGTTTAAATTAGTTTAAATGGATCATCTTCCCATTCACATGATTGCTGGACATTGTCGGTAAACACCCCATTCCTTACCGACATTATTTAACTATGGGTGTTTTTGACACTCCTGGGGGACCTCCGCACCAAGCAGGTTTCCTGAAAATTCGACCAATGGCCTGGGTGAGATCTCGGGGTCCACTATTTCTCAGCCACTTCTTGTGAGGATCATGGTGGTTATCTTAAGATATTCATATTGTTGGATAGGTGCTCGGGCATCACTCGTTTGACAATATGTAGGTTTCCTGAAATATGGCTACCCCAAACTAGTAATTATGTTTCCATTGATTGCAAGCAACTTTGGATGATTTTTGGGGTACTCCTATTGTAGGAAACCTCCATATTGTATAATAATAATAGTAATACATGCCAAAATGACACACCGCGTTCGGCTGGCTTGTCCAGCCGATTTCCGAAGCGATTTCCGAAGCGTCTTCAGGCCGGGTTTCCATACGAAGTGGCGTTGAACTTTGCCCATCTCGGGCTCAAATGCACGGAGTATCAAGAGGAACCCCTGGAGCTGCCAGTAAAGAATCCTGGGAGCCAAGCATTTGGGGGTCATCACCTAGCAACAAAGCTCGGGATGGATCATTATTGGGTAAATATGCCATGAATCCCATTGTGTTTATAAATATGTATATATATATATATATATACATCAATATCCCAACGGTATATGATGGGATACAATTGATACAATGTTGATTCAACTCATATCATTACATTATATTACATTCCAATATATGACTATTATATGACTCGTATGATATTTTGGGTTTGCATCCCAACATCAGAACCTTTGATGTTTATACCTCCATGATATTCCCAGTACGTTTCCACTATATCACCATTCTATCCCCATCACCATGGCGCCGCGCCGTGAGGAACATCGGCCCTTCTTCTCAGAGGTGGTGGCGCGACTGCGGGAATTGCGTGACATCCAAGTAGAGGCCATGGGAGAAGTGGATCATGGTCATGGTCATGGCTGTGGCTATGGTATAATTGATATTAATTAATGTCTTATGGTTCGAAATTGTATCTATGAATTGGTTCAACGTGTTTTTTTGGCACCTCCAAAAATTGGATCGGATAAAATTGGATGGTTTCAAGTTTCACACTAATATCGACCAAGTGTTTAGGCGGGCCAGGGCCCGACAGAAACCTGAACAGGGCACTGGAACATCACCTATCTGGAGAAAATTGGTGTTTTTTTTTTAATTCCCAGCTATAGCCATGTGAAACGTCCTCAGGGTTACATTTTGGGTCTGGGTCAAACTTTATTTCATCTCCCACTCGGACGGTCAAATACAAGAACGTTACCAACAATTGTAGTGCCTGAGTGGGTATAGCCGCACATAGCCATTTGGGTTCTGTCCAGAATGAAAGTACCCAAAATCCATCAGTCGACGCTCTATTTTGGTATAGGAAGCAATCCTGGTTGGAACCATTTTGGGCACAAATGCACGTATTCGTATTCAAGACATATTCATCGTTGGGTTGTGGGCCCTACGTTTTGACCCACCCATATATTGAGCAGTTATATGATGTTATATGCACGGATTTGTTACTCACAGAGTATCAGATGTGATTTTGCTTGCTCACAACCCAATGGTGGTTGCTTAAACTTAAAGAAAACCTCTGTTTGTTGAAGCCTTGGTTTCCAATTTGAACCCCCCAAGTTTTTCTGCATCCCCAGATTTCTTGGTGACTTCGGCCTTGAAGCCTTGAAGCCTTGGCCAGGCTTCCCCTGTCCTACCTCCACCGCCAGAACCTGATGTGCCGCCCCCTCCACCCCAACCGAGTCGCGGCCACCAGGGCTATACCAGCCGGGGTCACCAGGGCGGCCCACAGGGCCCACAGGGCTATCAACAAACAGCTGCAGTACAGGCGTTGCATGCCCAGATGCTGCAACAACAACAGCTTCAACAACTTCAACAGCAACAGATGATGCAAAGTGCCCAGATGGCCCAGATGCAACGAGCTCAAGTTGCCAACCAAGCTACGGCTTCAGCTCCCTTCAGGGTGCCACAAATGGGTTTGACCCAAGCCCAAGAGGACGAGTTGCGGCTGCAGTACCTCACGGGCCAACCAGTGCAACCCTTGCGGCAAGTCTCAGTGCCTATGCCGGAATTGGAGAGATACAACTCAGGCAGGGCCAATGGGTGGGTGAAAATGTTGGGCCACGAAAATTCAGGGAAAATGGTCAACTATGGCTAACTTGATTGGCAATTTGAAATGGAAGACACCAATTTCTTGAGTGTTTTGTTGAGTTTGAAATACGCCGATTGGAAACTGGATGGATGATTTGCTAGAAGGCTTCGAGACACATGTTTTGCTGGTAAACTGGTTTGCGTTTCACGTAGTGTTTTTCTATGTGTTCCCATCTTTTGAGACCAATGCTGTCAAAAACTTTGACAGCATCAGCCACGCAATGGATGTTTGCCCAATTGTCATTGACAACTCCACCCAATCATGATGCTAATATATTTCCCATGTATCATAGTAATATATCTTACATCTTCCCAGATAATCATACGCATCTTTATGATTGTTACTGTCGCACTTTGGAAGCTTATAGATGTGTGTAGTATACAACCCCCCAAGAAGATAGACAAGATAGAAAAGCAATTGTCATCAATTGATATTCAAATGGTCTCTATTCGAGTAGAATTGTTTGACCTATCCATCTTTGTTGGGTTACATTTGGGATCCCAATGCAAGGTGGCCAGCTTGGCCAGCTCGCTCCGGCATATGGAGGCCATTGGCAGGTTGATTTAGGGGGTCCCAAATAAGATAGAAAGTTGCTATCAGCATAAGGTTCCATGGTTTGGCGACTCCTGTAGTGAAAACCACAGTGACATGACCTAGTCATCACAATGACTTGACAATTGTATACAATTGTCATTATATACATGTGCGTCAAACAATTTGCATGCAACGGGTTTGACAAGTCAATGCGTCAATGTGTGTCACTATTTTTGGTTGGTGGTGAACCCCAAAAATCATGGTGGATTACCATTTTCCCCCATTAAAACCGCTATTCTGGGAGTTATGCCTCATTTTCAGACACAGCCAAATACCATACAAAGTTGGTTAGGTTATATAGTGTGTATATATATATATATTATATCATTATATCATTATATATAGCACAGTGTGTATGCCACACCCATGTTTGATGTTGGATTGCCGCAGCTAATGCGGTTCAATGCACCGTTTTTGCTGCAGAAGGCGCAGCACTCCCGATCCTGTGCTTGAGCCATTATCTCCTAAGACTCTTAGCGTTGCCTCGGAGACTGCATCAGAGGGAACTCGAAGTGGAACCACTACAGAAGCCTCTGACAGACCCACAGGTGGGCAGGTGACACGTGAGACACTCTGGGTAATCCCTTTGAACTACAGTGTTAGGCCTCGTGGGGCCTATTTTGGCCACGAGGGACTGACTTACCCTACAGCTCCAGGCCTTGATCTGCGGTTCTACGCAGTGTGGGACATCCCAGGAGTTGGTAGGTGGCGTGTCGCTGGGATACACTGGGGAATAGGCACCACTGCCTACTCCTCGATTTTGTCACTGCACGGTGGAGAGCATCGAGGCATAGCATACAGGAGATTTGAGTCACTGGAAGCTGCCCAAGAGGGCTTTTGTGCGGAAGTGGACCGCTGGGACCTGTCGCCCCGCTTGGCGCGACGAATCTTCGGTTGGACCTTCTGCCATGACCTTGAAGCCAGGTAGCCGCGGCTACCTATGCCTGGGAGCCGACTTCCAGGACCCAAAATGGCGCGAGGCTATTGTCCTGAACATAGAGGAGAAGTGGATGAAGTGTCTGGTTCGTTGCAGTCTGCAAGAAGCCGAAAACGCTGGGCTGTCGATGGTACAGAAAGACGATGCCGTTTTTTGCATGGTGGAGGCAGAGTTCCACCACCTTGTGAGCGGCGTGCCCTTCGAAGTCATGAGACTCCTGGCCAGCAATGGCGAGCTGATGAAGCTGGGGGGGGACGCACTTCAGTCAGAAGGGGAGCTGACCTTCGCCAGTCTGTCGGATGCTCCAAAGACCACAGCAAAGAAGAAAACAAAGAAGGCCATCACGAGTTCGTCGGACGAGGGCTCATCCGAGGATGGCGACATGTTCCAAAGTCTCCGCAAGAGCTGGCTCGGAGATGGTATCGAGAAAGGCAAGCCAAGAAGAGAGGGGTCGACCAGCACAAAACAGCGCACCAGGTCGAAAAGATTTGCGCTCCTGGAAAAGAAGAAGTCGAAGTCCAGTGGATTAGCAGATCGAGAAACCCAAGATGCACTGTTACAAGCGGCCATAGCAAAGGGAGACCCACTCCAAGGCTTGATGGCCTTGCAGCTTGCTCAGGTGTTGGAGAAGAAGAAGCGAGGCCGGGGTCGTCGCGCGCGAGACCGGTCAAGCAGCTCTGTGGAAAGCAGCAGTTCTTCAGACAACTCGAGCCCTCTTGCGAGCAGCTCGAAAGGGCATCAGAAAGCAGTGGATGCATACCAGAAAGCAGGCCGCCGCATGTTCGCACAGCCTCTGAGGCATGTGCGCCGCTATGTGAAGGAAATGGAGAGGGAACTAGGAGCGGAAGATCGCCCATGGAGGGTGGTCGACTACAACAGGAAGATATCTTGGAGGAACCAGAAGGGGCTTCAGAGGTGTCATTACCTCGTTGGAATCATCCTCGAATATCTTCTTCGCCAAGAACCAGAAAAAGCAGCACTCCAGACGGTGCTCACTTTGCAGTCGATTCACCAAGCCAGTCTGGACAATGGGGATTGGCAGATTGCCTGGATGCTGACCCATGTGGAAGACCCTTTCCAACGCCGTTTTTTCGGCGGAGATGCGGGAGCCCTTCAACATGTCACTTCTTATCTTCGCTCGATGAACGAGCTTGCCAAAACGACGGACAACCTGAAGAAAAAAGGTGCCGGCAAAGGCGAGGGCGAAGATCACGAGGAGAGAAAGGAGGGCAAAGGCAAAAAGAAGAATGGACAGGGCAAAGACAGCAAGGAGGGCAAGGAGAAAGACAAGAACCAGGTCGACAACTAAGTGAGACAGCAGCCGCAGACGAAACCGCAAAAGCCGGTTTCAGCCAGTTTTCCGTGATCGGTAGCTTCGAAGACAGCTGGGGCTCCTTCGGACGTTTTTTGAAACTTGTAAAGTCCTCCGGTTATCATGGCAGGAGGTTGGGGCCAGAATCACCCCCTAAACCAGAAAAGGGGGCTCAATTATTTCCGTCTCTGTTGGTGTTGCCCAGCTGCATGGGCAAGTCCAAAGGAGCTCGCAGGAGAGCTAGGAGACGAGGCCGCAGTGAATCCTGGGATTATGCTGAAATCTTGTGGGCGTATTTCACCTTTCTAGATGGTGGTTCACCATACAGAGCTTCACAGCAGCAACGTCTCTTAGATAGGGCAGTTAGCAATCCTTGGACGTCCATGCACTCTGCATACGCCGGCTATTTGCATTCGGAAATTCATAGGTATGTCCGCCTTCAGAGTGACGAACCCTTAAGCCGCGGGATACTCAAATTAAGTGAATTAGTTAAGGTTGTCCAGAATTCAGATTACACCAGCAATCTTCATGTAGACAGGCTCACTAGGGTAGCAAAGAATGTGAAGCCGGACAGAATGTCGTTGCCCGAAAGAGCAGGCATTGTGGAACCTCAGGCCTTTCTCAAAGGCAAGCACCTGGAGACATTTCGCAACATGTCCCAGACGGTACCTCACGGGGTCGAGCCTGATCACCCCACAGTTGGATGTTACCGTGTCGAACCCGAAGATGTAGGCGAAGTAGTGGTGTAGCCACTCTTATCCCCGAAGAATTGGCCATGAAGGATAGCCGTGGTAACATAATCTCGGGGGGTCTTTTTGCTGTTGATCACAAGTTACACAGTGATAGGATAATCTTGGACCGTAGGCCTTTCAACGAGTTAGAAAGACGTTTGGTTTGGGCTAGGCTACCCCATGGTTCCCTTCTCACCCAGTTGATAATTCCAAAAGGTTTCTCAATAAGGGGTAGTGGTGATGACCTCTCCAACTATTTTTACCTGCTGAAGCATCACGAAGATTGGTTGCCTCGCAACACAGTGGGAAAAATCTTTGATGGGGCGGGGTATGAAAAATATGGAGGTGTTCCTGGCCGCAACTACTTGCTATCATTTCGTGTGATTGCGATGGGAGATTTGAATGCAGTGGATCTGGCACAACAGGTCCACCTCGAGATATTGCAGGACAGCGGTTGCATGAATCCTGGAGAATGCATAGAGTTCAAACATCCCTTGCCTGCCAGTCACACCATGGAGGGTCTTTACATAGACGACCACATTATCACACAAATCCTTCCTGATAAGCACCATAGGAACAAAGGGGAAAAATTTTGGGACGAAGTGTTGATCGCGAGGAGTAGGAACCAATATGCTAGCCAGGGTATTCCCACCTCGCAATCCAAGAAATTCGACAAAGCGGATAAGTTTGTAGCCTGGGGCACAGAGCTTGACAATAAAACCGGGAGAGCCGGAGCACCACTCATAAAACTTAAGCAATTGTCCGAACTGCTTGTCAGGGTCACTAGGCTTAGAGCAGTTAGCAAGAAGATGTTGCAAGGGGTGACAGGCTTACTCGTCCACCCGTTCATGCATCGCCGCAGCATGATGTGCCTGCTGCAGGAGACCTTCTTGTGGATTGAAAAACTAGGTGACAGTGAATCCAGGCCTTTGCCCATAGCAGTTCGGGAAGAGCTTTGCAGTTGTGCTTTGGTGCTCCCTTTGTGTCACAGTAACATAAGATGGCCTGTCTCATGCAGATTGGGTGCTAGCGATGCCTCGCTGTCTCATGGAGGGCGAGCCGCTGCTCTGGTTCCCCCGGCAGTTGCACAGACACTTTACAGGTTTGCAGAACACAGAGGTGAGGCAGTCAGGCTTGATTGGGTTCATGGTGCTTTAGAGCCCCCAAGTACAATGCAGCAGGCCCCGGAAGAGCTTCAAGAACTTGTGGCCAACATCCCGTGGAACCAAACAGAAAGTTGTAGCTTTGCCCGAAAACATCACATAAATGTGCTAGAGACACGCATGATTTTCAGAGAGCTGAAAGACATAGTTCACAAGTCGACTCAACCTCTCAGAAATGTTTTGTTGGTTGATTCCAGAGCAGCATGCGGAGCCTGGGCAAAAGGTCGCTCCTCGGCACGGAGCCTCAATCGAATTTTGCGCCAGGCCCTTGGATGGACTTTGGTAGGCCGTAAGAGCCTACATCTTGTTTGGATTAAGTCAGCCGCCAACCCCAGTGATTTCCCATCTAGGTGCAAACGTATCCCCGAGCCTCCTAAGGTTGCAACCCCTTTGGCCCAGGAAATCCTAGGTGATAACCTTGAGAAATACCGCACTAGAAAATCAAATAGGGACATATGGCGAGCAGTGGCCAAGCAAGATGCATACGAGCCGTCTTTTGCAGCCTCGGCAGAAGCCTCCACTCGCTGTGACCACAGCCGGGAAAAACAGGAGTCAGAGCTTGGTGGGAACGGCTCAGGAACTGGGAATCCAGCTATTGCCAAGTGGTCATTTAGAGAGATTTTTGCAGGCACAGGTCATCTCACACGTGTCTTCAAGCAGCGCAAAAAGTTCTCAGTGCAGGAACCGGTTGAAATCATGAGACATGGTAAGATCGATCCTAACTGCGATATCCTCAATGACGTGGCCTTCAACAAGCTCTGTTCCGATGCATGTCATCCTCATCAGCTTTGGCATTTTGGTTTTCCTTGTGGATCATTCAGCATAATGCAAAACATGAATAAGGGCTCCAGAACGGCATCACACCCCCTAGGCGATGGCACAGTTCATAGAGAAAACACTGGGAATGAGATCCTCCATAGAACATTACACCTGTGCGAACTTCTTCATAAACATGGCTCATTTTTTACTCTAGAGAACCCTCTCTCCTCATTTGCCTGGAAGATTCCCAAAATGCGGAAAGTGCTGGCCGCATGCCAGTGCACAGTGGCAGATTTGGACCAGTGTGAATATGGCTTGAAGATACCAGATAAGTTTGGGATATGGGGGCTGGCAAAGAAACCCACAAAATTTCTAGGAACCATGCCAAACATTGGGTCACTTGCCCGCAAGTGCAGCAAGCAGCACGACCACATTGCTGTCCTGGGGGGTGTCAAGGTTCAAGGTCGTTGGCAAAAGAGATCACAGCTGGCAGGCAGCTACCCCAAGAGGCTGTGTGAAGCATACGCCAAAGCCTTTGAACGCTCATTTGCATGTTGACTGATTGCGTAAGTGTAGAGTTTTTTGTTTTTTGTTTTTTAAAAGAAGAAGTTATCTCTTATCCTTGGACTTAATTAGTTTCCATTGCATTGCATGCATGCTTGCCACTCCTGTGCCTGGTGCGAGACTTGCAGCGGAGAAGCTGAAAGGGGGCAAGTACAGTGCCATTTATCAGCGTCGTTTGTTAGAGGGCGGCCGCTCTCTCGAAGCTTTTCTGCATGAGGCTGGACTTGACTGGACCATTATCAAGCGGGAGAAAGCGAAAAGAGTTGATGAGATATTGGAGCAATACATCAGACAGATGCACTCAAAAGACAAGAGGTCAAGCCTTCGCTTGGCCAAGCATGCAGTGCTCATGGTGCAAATAACAAGACCCCGTCTACGCAAAAGCCTTCAAACTGCGTGGAACAGCATAAAATCCTGGGAAGAGCAGAGGCCTTCAAATTTCAGGCCACCTCTGCCGATTCCCCTGCTGGTGGCCATGGTGTGCAAGGCACGGATTTTTGCACAGAACAGTCGAGGCCCGGAAAGGGTCTTATGGCACGTTTTTGCCACTCTGCTGATGGTGGGATTTTTTGGCATGCTCAGGCCAGGTGAGATTTTCAACCTGCGCCCTGGGGATATCAACTTGGCCAATTCATTATCACTGTGTAGTGGCTTTGCAGTGCTTCGCATCGCGAGACCAAAAAATGCCCATCAGATGGGAGCGCAGCAGTGTGTGGAAAGGCGTCATCCCGACGCAATGAACTGGCTAGCCTGGCTGAAAAATCGAGGGCATTCACAAGAATCAGCCGGTTGGCCTTCGAACCCAACCAAGTTTCGGAACTTGTTCAGTCGAGTTTGTCAGTCTTTGAACATTTCACAGCTGCGCCTCTCACCTGGCTCGCTCAGAGCAGGGGGAGCAACATGGTTGATAGATGAAGGATTTGAAGTGAGTCGGGTGCGCTTCATGGGAAGATGGGCACATCTTCGCTCACTGGAACATTACATACAAGTAGCTAGGGCGCAGCAGATCGCTTTGTCAATACCTGCCTCGACCGCCGAATCACTCAAAAGCTTCTTGCTCCAGCATATGTTCCTCCTCGTCCTGCCAGTTATCTTCCGTTCTCAAGTTTCTTCAGTGCACCTCGTGCTATCTGAGGTTTTTACGCCAGTGAGTAGCAGCCATGTCGTCACAGCTGCCAGGTCATGGGGAAGATTGGACGAAACGGTTCAGGAAGGTCACGGTCGCTGGAGGCCCCCTCAAAGGGGCAAGATACAGTGAGGTTAGTGTCGAGGATTTGGAACGATCTGCACGCTCGTATCGGGCCGATCCTCGCTTCAACCAGTATGCAAAACGCATGGTGTCAGAAATGGCACTGGGTGACGCAAACTCAGCATCCAATGCCAAGAAAAATGCGAGTGAACCTCCGAGCAGATGCTGCAGCTGGCGCAGAGCACGTGAGTGGGGTAGCTGGATACTGTTGAAAGCAAAAGGCAGAATTTTTCTAGCCATTTTCACCTTCATGGTCCTGCTGCTAGTTCTTTCGAGACCACTCTTCTATGTAGTGTTTGCACGAGGTCTTAGAGTAGTGGTAAGGCTGGCTCTTAGACGTTCTGTAGGTTTGCTTGTCATTCTAATTGATGCCTTGCTTGATGAAGCAGCAGCCAGCCTTGAAGCAGGACTTGTCGCGCCCCCGTCGGCGAATCCCTTGATAACCGATAACCAAGTGCAGTTTGAGCTCCAACAGCAGAACTCCTTTTCTGCTCTGTTAATTAATGGATTCTTCACCCTGGCAGGTATTCTGCTTGGCCGACACTGGCGCGCAGGGGCACACGGCCGCCTCCCCACACGACTTAGAGTAGTCTGACATGGTGCTGGTCCTTAATGCCCTTAATCGTGGGGTAAGTTGGGTGGTTTGGGTACGACTTGTTGTCTTGTACTAGAGTAAGCAACCTTTCCTCTAGCAAGCGCTTGCAGATAACCCATCTCTTAACATAACTCTTCGGTAAGCAGCCTCCTGACAGAACACAGTGGTTCAGCACGTCAGATTGCCATGCATCCGCATTGCACTGTATGGGCCGGAATGGCCAACAACAAATTCTTGTGCGCCCCAGAAAAAAGGTCTGGGCGCTGTGCGCGGGTGACAGCAGCAACACACATATATATATATATATATATACTATGTATATATATATATACTATGCGTATATATATATATATATATATCCCCGGTTTTTGATGAATGAATCACCCATCCGTTGATCTCCAACAACTGACAGTCCTCATCAACCGAAAAACCGAAAGGCTCGCTGTTGGCGCGTCGGGGTGCACCGCACGTACGCCATCCAAAGAAGTTGGCGTGGACATTGGAGCCGCCCGGATGACGGAGATTTTGGGTGTTGGGATGATCTGGATTCATCGGAAGATGACATATTATGATTATTAATAACATGTGTTGATATAATGTCATTGATAATCATAATATTAATATATTGGTATATATATATATATTTCCCATTGTATATCATTGTATCAAAGTAGTTACATCAGAGCTCTGACGCCTCTGCAGATTCAACCCGCAGCCTCCCAGCACCAAGCAGATGATGAACCTGTTGGGACCAACGATTTTTTTCGTGGTGGATGAAAGACACAAAATGGCCATGTGAAAAAAAACTGTTGTTACATGGCCAAAGAATAAGATTAAACACCAGTTAAAGATAGTTAAAGATGATTAAGTGGTGAGGTTACTCACCAAGAATTTGTGATTAATTATGAGTGATAAATTAGTGAGGATGAATCAAATTCTTAATTAAAATTAAACACTTAGAATGTATGGTGATCAATAGGGAACCATATCCCGCGAGTGCTTCATCATTCCTTCCCCTAGCAGCCCCTATCTAAAAAACATTGAGAGACCCAGTTCTTCATTATCCACTAGGGCATCTGCTGAGGTGCGTCATGGCACAGGGGGAGAAGTTAGTGATGTTGTCCAAGGATGCCTGGGGCAGGGGGTTTGAAGATCTTTTGAATTTCTTGGACTTTGTCATCTTTTCCTAACCTGTTTTATTTAGCTTTCAGAAAGAAAAAATGTTCAGAGGCTGTTGTTTCCCTGCAGCAATCGCTGGCTGAAGAACGTGAGGATCAAAAGACTCTAATACAGCGGCGGGAAGACAACAAGTCAGTGCCAATGCCTCAAAGATGACAGCAGTCGGGACATATCTTGTTTTTGGTTTCCTGACATTTCCGAACCAGTTCGCTTTTCTGAATCCAATGACCTGCTGTGATACGTGACTGATCGCATTTAGATCCCACATGCAGAGATTTCATGACCCAACCGAGGCCCACCCAGCGCTTTGGGCGTATTTTTCAGAGGGAATTTCTGAAATCTTTGCTGCCCGCAGACATCTCAGTTGCAGCTTCAGGCATTCACATCACTCAGTGGGTACGAAAGGGCTGGTGAGGTAGCCCTGTTGAACATGGATTTCTGTGAAGGGCTTGCTTTTCACGTTCAGGTTATGTGAATGTCAAGTTCACATCGACTATAACGGGAGTGCCAAGGTGTTGGGTAGAACTTCAGCAGATGTTGTGGCGCTGAGGACTTCCTCTTCGATCAAGTCTCACGGGAGCATTTCCAGATTTGGGCATGGAGACCCAGCGACGACGTCGTGCCATCCGATTTTTTTTCGGGCGCTCCAAGGCCCAAGGCGTTGACGATGCAAACTCTGGGAGTTTGCATCAAGTCTTTGAATGATGATGGTGACAGTGGTGATGATGATGATGATGAGGAGGAGGAGTTATGATGAGGATCATCATGACATATCATGACGTCATGATCTGACCCAATCATACCAACACTGCCAGTCTTGAGGCTTTGGAATGGCCAGCATTGTCCGATGATGGTCAGACACCTCACTCCTGTGCCCAGCATGTTTGTGGCGGGTCACAAGCTTTAGCGATTTGCAGCCTGTTTTGAAAACACAGTTGGGATGGATATCAACTATTTGTGCCCAAAATCAAATCGAACCTTTGGAGCATGGACCAATTTGATGCACAAAGAATCACACAAACACTGAAAACACACCCAACTCAGCCAGTTCGCCTGACCAACTATGCCACCGTGGGAACATCCGTGGATGATTTGGTGCTCGATGAACGTGGACAGAGCGCAAAGCTGCACCATGGCAGGAAGCTCAGCAGGGGGAAGAACTGGAATGACTTGGGAATCCAACCATACCCCAACCTGTCTATTTAAAGCACCACAAAACGATGAAACACAACACCAAAGAATGTTTCAACTTGTTTGAGTTACCATTGAGGGAAACTGCAACATGTGGATAATGTGATATACATCCATTCCATACCCACTAAGTCGAATTCATAGGGGCTCCAATGGATTTTCCAATGGATTTACTGAGGTAGCAAGATTGGCTTGCTGCGCCGTGTGATCGTTGATGGGAAGGAGGAAGCAACGCCTTTCTTGGAGTTTTACTTCAGCCTGGAGCAGTGTGGTAGCTCAATGAGGAAGGAATGGGGTGCAATGGGTAGATTGATTTAACATGATTTAAGTAGTTGTAAGTCCTGAAATGGCTGGAATCACTGTTTTTTGATAATGTCATACATTTTGTGAATATTGAGTGTTTGTTATTGTTGAAGGAATGACCAAGGCTGATTTGTTTCCCATTTTGACCAACATCGTTTCCCAGGTCGGGCTTGACAGATGCCGACGCAGCTGCCTCAGCTATCCTCCGCAGTCAGCAGCTGTCAGCAGCTGTCGTTGACAGGTGGTCTATGAGTCCTTTCTGACCTTCTGCGAACCCATCCTGAAGAGGAGCGCAAACTGCTGGAGACCAGTTATGACCAGTTCAGTGGAAGGTTCACTGTGCTTTCCATTGGAACTTGAAATGAAACTTGCCAGCATTTTTTGAAGATCTGTTGAATTTGGGCAACATCTTCATACCAGCTGCCTGTCCCAAAGGACACCGGATGAGATGGCACCATTTGAAGGCGCGTTGCCGGCGGCGCGTGGCTCAGCCAACGAGTGGCTCGCTGGTTGAAATTGCAGGTGAACCAACTTCGCCACATGACAGGCTGGGGAAAACCGGAGAACACCTGAGCTAAAAAGTGTACAGAGAACTCCAGCAATTCTCAAAGAATGACACTTGTGGATCCACAAGTTTCATCAGGTTTTTACATCGTTGATTTCTGTGTTACTTCAGGTTTGATTTTCGAAAATTGGCACATCACATACACATGTGAAAATGTGCAGGCTACCTCATCCTTGACACCCCACATTTTTTTCATGATTAGTCAACATCAGCTTCGAAAATCGGTGGCAAAATCGATGTGGAACCTGGATTTCCCATGGATTTCCCATGGATTTCCCCATGGATGGAAGTGAGACCCGTCGCGAGGGTCGACAGCGACATGGCGCTAGAGGGCTTTGGAGTTGATGTGCCAGGCGGCTGGACATTTTTACATCAACATGTATGTAGAAGTTATATTAATTTATCATAATTATTTTAATGTATATATATATATAATCCCCAACCCCTTAATGCTTGTTTTGGAGGGGGGACCTACGAAAAGAAATATTTCAGTAATTTATGTATATATATATATTAATATATTATATTTTTTTAATATATTTTTTATATATATTTATATTATTATATTATATTATAATATATTATATTTTAACATATATTAAGAAAATATAATAATATTTTCTGGGATAATCATCCAATTTGATGGGGCTTAATGGGGCTTGTTTGATGTTGTGCGCCTGTCCGGCGCCCGCTGCAGGTTCCAGGGGATAGTGAACCTTGAAACATTTGGACATGCATTGACCCGGACACCACAAAACATCATAAAACTCCTACTTGGACATCATTGGACATCAAGAGGACCAACTTGGAATATGTTTTATTTTAATCTATTTTGCAATATTCTACATATGGCAAGTTGAGCCCTAAGATAGATCAATATATATATATATATATCAATATCGCTGAATCAAAAGGAACCAATGACATGCAACCTGTGACATGCAAAAGCCTGGAGAGCAGCCATGGGCTGGCTGGTGACGAAGAAGTGTAGCTGGAGCAGCACTCGCGTGGACTGCGGTTTGTGCTGCATTCAGCGCAAAGAGAGCAAGATTAGAGATTCTTTTCATGTCTTCATGTCTTCATGTCATTCTAATTCATTCTATGCTTGGAAGATTTTCCCAGAAATGTCCAAAATGCGCAGTCTCAGATGATCATGATGCATGGTTGCTGTCAGTCAGAACACCGCCTCACAACCAGAATCCCAACATATCAAAGCCCCTGCCACTGAGACTACTGGCATCATCCCGCGCATAAGAAGACCTTAGATTCGTGGGCCAAAGCGAACAATGTGGCGAAGAACTTGGGCCTGCCATCGCCACCTTCTCGCGCTGATGTTGCATCTTGGATCACATGGTTTTCCACTTGAGCAGACGTGAGCAGGTAGGTCCAAACGTAAGCATTTTTTAGTTCCTTGAAAATATGACAGGATGGGATCATAGGGCTACGTTAGAAGTACATGCAAAATCATGTGTAATCATGTACGGTAGAGGTACGGTAGAGGTACGGTAGAGTTTTCTTTCTCTACCGTACCTCTACCGTACCTCTACCAGCACCTGCATCGTAGCTCTACAGTATACCCCTGCAATATGAAGCATTATCAAGCATTATGAAGCAATGCCATGGGCCAAAGGGCTTGAAGTGTGGCGTGTGCAGTTCAGAAGTTGTGGCAGATATGGCAGGTACCCAAATCTATCCATAAATCATTATAAGATATTATAAATCTACCCATATCCAAGCACTTGCTGGAGTCATATCGAATGACTGCTTCCGAAAAGAGTCTCCTGGCTTCACGGCTTCACCCCCAACTGCGGCGCAGGATGGAAGTGGAGTTTTGGAACCTCCAGAGTCCTTTGCTGAGGGAGTCTTCATGCTGCAGTGACAAGATGTGATTAGATTGCGAATCGTTTTTGTTGCCGAACTTCTGAGTGTCTTCTGAGTGACAAGATGCTACTACTACTACTACTACTACCACCACCACCACCACTACTACTACTATGTGCTACTGCTACTACTGCTACTAGTACTGCTAATACTAGTACTACTGCAACTACTAGTACTGCTACTTCGACTATTACTACTACTACTACTACTACTGCTACTACTACTACTACTACTACTACTGAGTAGGAGTAGGAGTAGGAGTAGGAGTAGGAGTAGGAGGAGTAGTAGTAGTAGTAGTAGTACTAATGCAAGTACTAACTACTACTGCTGCTACTACTACTGCTACTACTACAGCTCGTACTGCTTCTTTGCTTTCTGCTACGAGTAGTACGTGTTTAAATTCGGTCACAGGAAGAAGTATGTTTATTACTGTGCCGTTTTGTTTTTGCATGCACCTGCGTGCAATCCCACCAACCTGCAGCTTTGCGCATTTGACAGGTGACTAGTGGTGCAATGGCGGACCCCGCTATGATCTCATCGGACGTTGCCTGGTTGCAGAATGTGGATGGTGACATCGCCCATGGAAGACACATGTGAACGCAGTGAAACACCAGGCAAGATGACCAGGTTTTCGACTTGCATTCTTATGTGTAGTATTTGCATTTCTTCCCAGCCCTCAACATAATTCAACATATGTGTACTTGCATTTTATGAGTACTGAGGCTCCAATGCTGGAAGACATGGCCCTCATGGCACCAGTGGACTCGCAGGCAAGGCTCCGTTCGCCATTGGACAGATCCAAAGGGAGGTGAGATACCCCAAAAGTATACCAACTCTAAAGTACAACTAACAACGCCAGGATTACCCGCTCTTATGGACGGCACGCATAAGGGTAAGCGTTCACTGCCGCGGATAGGGCAGCCGTATGTATAGATTTCCCTTTAAAATTGGCTCCACCCGCTCTACCAAACAATTACCCGTTCTTACGGACGGCACCCATAAGCGCGGGTAACTCCATCCCCTTCCCATCCTTTCCCAAAGTCACATTGTGGGGGGGAGGGGGTAAATCATGGTAAAACAACCAGGGTTCAAATCATGGTGGGGCCACGATGCTAGTTTTGTGATGTTTTGTGCTCCTTGTGGTTCTTGTGCCATGGTGACTGTCTGGGTTTCAGTTTTGGGGCTTCCATTCCGGTAGTGGAATATGGTGTTGCCTATTTCTTGCTGGGAGCGTTCCAAACCTTTCTCTGTATGGCACTTCAGCTGTTGTACGGCCATGTACGGCTGTGGACTGTGTTGTCAGTTTACTAAAGGCTTACATAATACGGACGCAGCCTTGCCAACCCGCTGAAAAAATGGCTGCTGTGTCTCACCTCCCTTCACTCAACTCTACCTTTCGTTCATCCCTGGTTGCCCTCAAGTTTCCTGGGGTCTTTGGTCACGCTAAGGTGCAACATCACACGTGAGGATTCCAACAGTGTGGGTACATGTGATCACACAATAAATCACAATATCACATTGGTTGGCCAGCCTTGGAAACGTTAAACGCCGCCAGCAGCCTGCCAGGTGGATGCGTCTGAGTACCGGGCCTTTGCAGAGCATGTGCACGTGATGGATGTGAAAGGTCCTCCAGCTGAGGGCTACTACAAGCGGCTGAAGGAACTCGTGCTTGATCAGGCCAATTCCTCTGAAGTTGAAGTCATTCGCCTGGACCAAGTGACTTGTGACCTTTCTCCTGGTGACGGACGGTGGCGTTGGGTCACACGAGAAACGATCCTGCACAAGTTCGAGCTATGGTCGGCTGGTGGGGCAAACTGGGGACCAACAATCCAGCTCTGTTGATCAGCCCCTTATAGCACTTGCATTGGGCACCAGAGGATTGGGAGCCTCCACTGCTACATGCAATGGTGTTTCTTGGCGAAACATGGCGAAACCATATCCACCCAACGTGATGTGATTTTGGAATATTGACGGTCGCTTCGCGACGAAAACCGCCCGCACCAAGTGTAATGGATAACATTCACATATGTTGGAGGATGTTTGGCCATATTGAACGTTCTTTTAGCACTTATTGGGCACTTTTTTTTGGACATGGAAGGTTTCTCATATAAACTAGACTAGAAACATCTAGAAACAGCATCATTTCATGTCTGGCTGAACAGAAGCCTTGCTCAGTGGTACATGTCAAAATCATCCAAAATCCGCCCGCACCGAAGGTGCCGAGGCGTTTTTTGTGTGCCTGCGTGAACCGTTAGCACTTGCATTATAGCTAATAAGCTTTAGCTTGGGGGGGGGGCATTTTTGCTCTAGAACCCTGTGTTTTTGCATGTTTTTCAAAAGATGTCAAAATTCTTGATCTGGGCCAATATAGGCCAAAAATGGGTCAAGATCGGCCCAACATAGGCCCAACATGAGCCCAAGATAGGCTCACATGGGGGCAACATAGCCTCAAATGGGGCCAACATATCCTCATATGGGGCCAAGATAGCCTCATACGGAGCTATGCATCCATGGGCGTGTCAGGCTACTTGACTCAGCGCACCCCTGAAGATTGGGCGAAAACCATGGCCAAGGCAATCCCTTGCAAGCTGGAGTCTTTGCAGCCAAAGCAGGCAGCAATGAGAGGCCTCAAGGAGAGTGTGCAGACTCAGGCATCATCCACAGGCTGGAATCCCTACTCTTTGGTGACCATGCAGCGACCAAAAAGGAAGTCAAGGCATTGATGCCACAGCATGCAAGCAACACAGCCTCTTGGCCACAAGTATCTGAAGGGATACCACATGATACGACATCACACCACATCCCGTGTCATCCGGTATGACAAAATCGTGGCTTTATGATCTGCAGAAATTGGTTAACCTAGGCTGAAGTAAGATGATGTAAGCTCCAAACATAAGATTTGCACCAACGAATTCATGTGATCATGTGTGCATTAGCAATGGAATTGACGCTGGAAAGACATCCCAAAGTCATTCAAAAAAGCTAGCAGCTTTTGATTTCTTATTGGCAATGGATTGCCTTTGCTCATTGCATCTCATTGCTGAGACGTTGAAGCCTGTTGAAATACAATGGAACGCATCGCCAAGGAGCTTTTTCCCTGGGACGTTCTGTGCCACTTTGCACGCAATCGAGTGTTCGATGATGTACTCCGTATCCCTGCTCCTGGCACCCAGCTTGCCCAACAGGCAGCTTCCTGGACCAGATGCTTCACAGCAACGTGTGAAGGCGTTTGCGGCAGATGTTGGCAGCGCTGCCTTGCCCTTGTTGCGACTGACTGCATAGGGCCATGTTTTTCTATGTTTTTCTCAGTCATTCTCATTCATCGAATAGCACCAGGGCAGCCAATGATGTGCCATGATACATCATATTACATCATGATATTTCCGAACAGCTCAGATGCACGATGACGCATGGCAGCTCATCGGTTTTTTAGATTTCCAAGATGGGCGTGGCAACAAGCTGCCCATGTGGGGACATTGTGGGGTCTCTTGGGGGGACTTCCGAAGAAGGAAAAAAGCTGAGCCAGATGAGACATGATCATGTCCCACTTGGGTGCAGGTCTTGAGTATTATGTCATGACTAATTCCTATCCCAAGTATGTTATTGTCAAATATTGTCAATGAATGATTAATATCAATTATGTAATACCTGGAAAATCAGTTTCGTTTACCAACAAGCCATGGCTTGGGGTGCTAGCTGTTCATTTTGGCTAGGGTTGAGTTTACTAGGCAGCTGTTGAAGCATGAGTTTCTATTACAGCTCATTGACATGTGAGCCATGAAACATACCTTGTTCATCCTTTTTACCATGGATTTCACTATAAGTTCTGGATGCCGGAAGAATGATTTAGAGGGGGGGTCCTAGAAAAGAAATATTTTTTTCACTAGGTCCCCCTAGCATAAAGATTGGGGATGAAACAACCACAAACAAATTTGCAATGCCTAAGGGGGGAAAAGTGGCAAAGAGTTAGATCCTGCCACTTTTTTTGCCAGTCCCTCAAAATAACAACGGACCAAGAAAGCAAAACACCAAGAAACCAAAAAAACAACAAAAAAAAACAAGATTGCACACCCGAAGGGGAGGGGGTCAGATGCAGTTTGTTGGGTCTTTTTTTTTGTTTCTTGTTTTTTTGTTTTTTGTTTTTTTTTTTTTTTTTTTTTTTTTTTTTTGTTTCTTGTTTTTTTGTTTTTTGTTTTTTTTGGTCTTTGTAAAAAGAAAAGAAACTGCAAAGGTGAGATTGCAAAGAGCAAACTAACCCATTGCAGGTGCATAAAGCACCTAAAAAGGCGCGCTCCCACAGTGGCCTGTTCTGTTGAAAAACCAGTTGCACATTCCCTCAGCCATGGAAGCGGTGAAAACCGCGCATTTTTCAAAAAAACAACTTCGAAGCGGCTCAACCGCTATAATTAGAAAAAATATTGTTTTCGATGCAATAAAAACAAGTGTTTTTTCAAATTTTCTAAATTATAAAAATGTGACAAAATAGTTGATATTTGCATCACTTCATAACTTTTCAAAACTTTTTGTATAACTAAAGTTATAACCAGTTACTAACTTTTTTGCGCACCTTAGAATGGTCTATGCTGGCATTACTGCGAAAGTCACCTTCCGAGGTTTTAGCCACTGTTAATGTTGTTGTGGATGTCCAGGTCCTCGACGATGCTTTGCAGGTTCGCTTTCAGGAAGGAGAGAGCACGGTGACACGCAGCAAACGGTCCGCTCAGGTGTTGCTACATTGGCAAAGTTGCAACATGAAGTTGCCGTGCAGCTGGAAACATGTGGCAATCGACACTGGGCGACGGATGTGGACATCGCAGCTTTGTCCGATGAGTTGAACGTGTCTTTCATCATAGCTGGGAATACGTGGGCAAACATGGCCTGTGGCATCCGAGGACATTGCTTCTGCTAAGGTACTGCATGCTTATGTTGGACTGAAAGAAACTCCGTGTCTCTGGCTCTGCTTGTATTACATCGATGAAATTGTATTTCCAAGTGTTGATCTTTGAGAAAGATGGTGAATGTCATGCTTGCTTCGAACCGGATGCTTTGCCGCCAACTCTGCTGGAAGCGGTGACAGCATGCAGATAGAAGCGACGCTGCTGTGATCTGGTAGGCGGCGGTGTCCCCACTGACAATTAGTTTGAATACATGAAGGAAGGTGATGAGACGCGACATGATGTTTTCTTGCTGGTTGTATTGGATTGAATGCCTTGTTTCAAAGTTGCGAGCGGTTGCCAAAGCAGCTGACATGATGAGAAGCGAGCGGAGGCCATCCCATTGCAAAGGAGGAAACATGCTCTTTCACCTTTTGTCCCATTTGGTGTATCAGTTGATTCTGTTCAGGATTGTGCAGGTGAGCTCTTTGCCGGGGGTTTTTCTTTGTGGAAAAAATGCATCATTCTTGCCAGAAAGATGGGGGCCAATCAAGCTGAACGCATTTGCCATTCCAGTAGTTGAGCCAATTTCTTCTCTGCTTTTGGGAGGCAAGTGGTTTTCTGCATGCCAACGTCATTCATGGCCAATGCCAGGCCCATTGTTTGCAGGTGGCCCCATCCACAGATTGCAGGGTCCGCCAATGCCTATCCAAGCTCAGGTGCCACTCATGAGGAAAGGTTCGCACAGTTGGCCAATAGGGTGAGGTCTTGGGCCCCATGCCTGCTTGCAAGCTGCAGTGATGATGACGAGGCGGCTGCTTTGCAAATGGATATTCTTGACACCATCCACTTTTTTGAAAGCGGCCGCAAAGCATTAGAGTGGGGTGGTGTTTCCGATCAATTTCCAAGTAACACCCTGATGCACGCAGTGTGCCTGGGATCCAACCTGGGATCCAACAAGCATGTGAGTACGGCAATCCCCATTGCCCTCAAGGTTTCATTGCCTCAAATGGACCTGTCGCACTTCATGAACAGGCTGAGGTTCCCACATACTTCAACCATAGGAAGGGCAGGTCCAGCCCTTGACTTTGCATACCTGTTGACTATGAGAAAAACGTGGTCAGATTCAAACTGGTGTCATTCTGCATGGGCTGACAGTTCGCCCCAAGCGGGTAGAGAATGGTTCATGCTGATGCATGCGGCAATTCAGCAGGATGCATTAGTGGCAGCCGCGGACGCTGCCAATCGCCTTTCCAAGTCTCGTCCGGATTTTTATGATCATTTTGAAGCTGAGGATTTGGACATTGAAGAGGTTAAGGCATTGCACCAAGCATTGCTGCAAGCAGTCACTCACCACAAGTGCATACCAGTTGCCCTAGGGTCAGGCAAAGTGTCCCTTGAAGACAAAGTTGCATGTCTTTTACATGCAACTGGTTGCGAATGCGTAGATGCCAGGTCTTTGCAGCGTCATTTGAACAGCTTTGTTTCATGGACAACTGACTTAGGAACAGAGGCGTTGTTGCCATCCTTCCAAGCCAAAGGTCTTTCAAGTGTCTTGCCAAGTCATTTGGTCCAGCCGCTTGAGAGTGACATTGTGAATGGTGATGAGCCTTTGCCTCAGAATGATGTCCCATGTCGCATCATGCCACAAGCTTTGCTTCGGGCGAGCGGTCGTTCCGTAGGTTGTCCAACAGATTATAGGATCATATCCCCATGCTTCTTTTGCTCACGGCTGGAAGCTTACATATTACGCACAATGCAAAAGCCAAGATCTCCATGAGAAAATGTCTTGGTGGGAAGAATTCTGGGGTCAATTGAAATCATTAGCTAATTTGCTGGTTCCTCGACATTTGCGTGAAAGATTGGTTGCCCGCTGTGTGCGTAACACGGCTGCTGGGCCACAGGAGCAGGTGCATGCATTTATCTCTGCTTGCTTTGTACGAGAAACGTTGGCAAGTGGTAGTCAAATTTCTGGACGGCTTATTGCCACATTTCAAGTTGGTGAAGCAGGTTTGGAACCATTCAAAATGGTTGATTGATGGCAAAGATGCTGATGGTGATGTGGGAGCTGCCTTCACGACAGCAATTCAAAACCCACTGTTTTGCAGTTATTTGTTCATGGTGCATGGACTCCACACTGTGCTTTCAAAGTTGGAGCATTGGCTAGAGAGTTGCTCGTGCCATGAGCATTTGTCCCTGAACATGTCCAGCACCAAGCAGAGGAAGAGAAGAGCTGCTTTGTTTGGAGGCGGTCCCTTTTCAGACTGTCCAATGTGTGGGAAGCGTGCGCCAGAACTAGCTGCTGGTAGATTAGCTGAGACCCTCACGGAATTGACTGGGATTGCTTTAAACCTTTTTTCGGAAGAACTTGATTGCCAACTTTCAGAGGAAGGCAGGGCGCTTCTGTTCAAAGACTTCTCGTTTGCAAAATCACATTTGCATTTCACGTTGGTTGCAAAATTTGACTTTTGGCAGAAAATCCCTTGGCGGCTTTGTGGAATTAGTCATCATTGGCCTTCAGTCGGTAGGAGCATAGCTTGTTTGGCTGAATTTGACGAGTCCTTAGCAGTGCCAAACATGCTGACAGAACATCATCACCCGCAGTCGCTCCGGTTTCTGTCCAGGGAAGGCAGTTTGCGAGACCATGTGCAGGCCTTTGCTGATGGTGCGGAAATGTCCGAGTCTTTGCGGTCAGCAG
>CAMXCT020001896.1:17500-125345 GCA_947184155.2 Cladocopium goreaui | reverse complement strand
CTGTAAATTACAATGTTTTGGGTCTGCTCTTAGGGTGCGTGGGAGGCGTGGAGGGGAGGGGTGGGGGGGGGTACTAAAATGACTAGCAATCTCCTGAATAATCAGGTGACGGGGCTGGCCGCCCTCCCCTTTACTTCGTAAAGTAAAACTCAAGGTAGCCCCTCTGGAGCTACCTTTCGTGATCTATGATTTACCGATTTACCGAACTGAAAAAATATGATTTTTCCATAGCTATGCTCGATTACCAGAAGCCAATAAGAGTTCGGGATATTCTTCACCGACAACATCCATCTCTTCGTGTGTTTCAAATGGTCTAGAGATTAAAGAGCCCCTATTCTGTATTGGTGTAGAATAGTTTTTGGTATTTTTTTGCCTCAGGTTTTGGATTTTTATTTGGCTTTCTTTCCTGGTACCATTTGCCTTGTATTTGCAACAGTTTGGAACTAGAACCTGTCATTTTGCCTGGTATTTGCTACATTTGGCCATGTTCGCCTTTCATTTTGCATGGTATTTGTCACATTTTGGCATTTCAACCTCTCATTTGCATGGTATTTGCTACGGTTTGGTACTTCAAACGTTCATGTGGGTCTCTTGAAGGTTCTTTAGGCTTCCATTTAGGGTGCCATTTAAGGTTTCATTTAGGGTTTTATTTAGGGCTTCCTTTAGGGTTTTATTTAGAATTTCATTTAGGATTTCTTTGGGGTTTCATTTAGAGTTTCATTTAGGGTTTCTTTACGGTTTCATTTAGGGTTTCTTTAGGGCTAGGTTTTCTTTAGTGTTTCATTTAGTTTGTTTTTTCCGGTTTCATGTAGGGTCTCTTATCGGAATTTCTTATCAGGAGCTCTAAACGTTCAAATGGGTTTCTTTAGGGCTTCTTTAGGGTCTCATTTGGGGTTTCTTTAGGGTTTCAGTTTGGGTTTCATTTAGGCTCTCATTTCAGGTTTCTTTAGGGTTTCATTTAGAGTTTCTTTAGGGCTTCTCTAGGGTTTCATTTAGGGTATCATTTAGGGTTTCTTTAGGGTTTCATTTAAGGTTCCTTTAGGGTTTCAATTTAGGGTTTCAATTTCAGTTTCATTCAGGAGTTCATTTAAGCTTTCTTTAGGGTTTGATTCCAGTGTTTCTTATCAGGATTTCTTTTCACAATTTCTAAACGTTCAAGTGGGTTCCTTTAAGGCTCCTTTAGGATTTCATTTAGGGGTGTCGTTTAGGGGTTCTTTAGGGTTTCTTTAGGGTTTCATTTAGGGTTTCATTTAGGGTTTCAATTTAGGCTTTTTCTTTAGGGTTTCTTTAGGGTGTAAATTTAGGGTTTCAGCTAAGGTGTCCGTTAAGGTTTCAGTTGGTTCTTTGTCAGAGTGTCGTTTAGGGTTTCTTTGGGATGTCATTTAGGGTGTCATTTAAAGTTTCTTTAGGGTTTCATTATGGTTTCTTTAGGATTAATTTATGTTTTTTTAGGCTTCATTTATGGTTTCTTTAGGGTTCATTTAGGGCTTCATGTAGGGTTTCTTATCAGGTTTTCTTTAAGGTTTGTTTGGGTTTCACCTAGGACCCTAGGGTCTCTCTAGGGTTTCATTTAGGATACAAACAGAACATAATAAAGAAAAAGAACATGAAAAACAAAGAGACAGTAAAGACAGGAAGCAAAGAAGCAAAGGAGCAGGAAGTAGAGCAGCAAAAACACATGACTGAAGAAAAGAAAAAGTAGAATAGTAGAAGTAGAAAGGCACAGAAGTACAAAAGCAGAGAAGCAGGGAAAACAGAGAAGCAGAAAACCAAAGAAGCAGGAAAGGCAAAAAGCAGAAAAGTCGAGAAGCAGGAAAAACAGAGAAGCAGGGAAAGCAAAAAGCAGAAAAGCAGGGAAGCAGAAAAGCAGAGAAGCAGGAAAAGCAGAGAAGAAAGGTAAGCAGGAAATCAGAGAAACAGGAAAGCATAGAACCAGGAACCCAAAACAAATCCAAAACCTGCCGTGAAAAAAAAAACATAAATAGCCCTCCATTCTGTATTACTGTATATCCTTTGGTTTCTTATCTCCTATTGTTGGGGGATCACCGAAACGGGTTGAATGTTGATGCAATGAACGAATTGTGGATAAATTGTCCAAATTGCTAAGGTGTTTAAGGGATAAAAGTGTCTCTTGGGGAGTGCAATGAGGGGATCAGCTCACTTAGTTCAATGTCGGGGATATATTACGATATCTATACATATATATATAATATATAAATATATATATATGTATAAGTACAAATTGACAAGGGCGACTAAGGTTTTCGTTTTGACAGGGTAACACAGTCAACCACGTACTGTCCCCTCAAATTATCCATGATTAAGTTTTGCTGGTAAACCTACCAGTCAGACTCCACTTTAAAACCCATTTATAGCACAAAAGGTTTACAGTACCCATCAATGGACACAACCAAGGTTTACCCATGCTTTGATGGCTAAGTAGATCCATCTTTTTGTAGTGGAATGTGGAACCCCCATTTTAGATGCAGCATGCACTGAAAAAAACACCCAACCACTGGATAATAAACACAACATGTGGAGGATCATCCCAGTTGTTAGTCAGTGGTTGTTTCATAGTCCTCGTTTATAAAGTCCCCAGCTGGAGTTATCCGATCTACCAAGTGGTAGCAGTGGTAGTCTCACTTACTAACCACTTCCCATTTTACGGTGCTGTCGTGGTTCTCTCAGAGTTTCATTTTTTTGTTTAGTTTCACCCATGAAATCGAGTTCGATATATTATAAATATATATATATATAGATATATCAATGATATATCTACCATAAACGATAGAATTCGCCTCCTTATTTGCAGTAATTCAGTGGGCACGCGCCAAGCCATCGCACCAGTGAAATGATCCCAGTGGGATCACCGAGCGACTTCTCTGCGCACAGCAGAAAGTTTTTTTCCGGGGGCTCCAGAGGTGAATCATGGACAAATCCTCGACGTTTTTTCATGAAAACAAATGGGGCAAGACTGGGTTGACTAAAGTGGAGATGGTGTATGAATCATGGTGGAACTATTGGTTAATCATGTTTAACGGGTATTAATGGAAATTAATGGTTATATCCATGGAAATTTTCATGGGAATACCATGGTAATTACTGCAGAGAGTCATGCTAAAGTGGACGTACATTTGGATGATTGGTGCAGAGAAATTGCTGGCATATCTACCTCTACGTATAGATACCCTTGAAGGTTTGTAGCATCTTCTGGTCATGATGTAAGGATATGTAAGGCTTAATATGTTCAAATGCCTGGATCGAGGTGATTTTTGAAGGAAATCAGCCGGACCGTGCATGAATGGGTATGTTTATCCATCCTGTGATGGGAATCCAGACATAATGACATAATGGTATAAATCCTTCAAAAAATGGGTTGATATTCCAAAATATGGGTACGGTATACAAGCGGGGCAAAATACAGTGTTATTTGCGAAGTTCCAACACGTTGAAACAGCATTCCTTCTCATGACTTGGATGTTGTTTTTTTTTATAATATACGTGGTCTCGATGCGGGGTTGATGGTTTGATGGGATTGCATACATATATATATATATGTAAGGTTTGGGATCACAGCAGGGTGCCCACGTTCCCGACCTAAGAGGGTTTGTTCCCACCACCCTCGGGCAATAGCCGCTGCCTTGGTTGCTTTCGTGTTCTGAACTGGCACTGCCCTGGAACCGTTTGCATTGCGCTCTGCTGGTCTAGTCAACCAGTATTCGCCTCGCGGCCTGTGGTCCCGGCCACGTACAAATCCGGGTGGCTTTGAGAACTTGCTGAAGGTCTTGAACATCCTCTACATTGGCCTCTCTGAAGTTGACTTCGTCCTTCAGTTGCCCTTTGTCCTGGACCACTTCCTCAGCATCTTCATGCGCTTCAGCCTTTTGATCTTTGCGGTGGTCATCTTCTGCTTGCAGGATTACGCCGTCCAAGAGAAGGAGGCAGAGACGCCTGAGGGCGTTAGCGCGGTACAAGTGGTATCTGCATCGACGTGGTTTCAGTCCTCTGACCAACGAGCAGCTCCACATCATCTACAATCGACTGGCGAGCCATCACTCCAAAGACCCTGGTTTTTTGCGCCGGCTGACAGTAGCAATGGCCACCAATTCCAGGCATCCTTGGCGTTGCCACTGGTGCAAGAGGCTGAACAAAGCACTAGCACCACAATGCGGCTCATGCCACACAAGCTGGGACAAGTGCATAGACATCCACTATGTCCACGGCCAAAAGACCTATCACCCGACCAATGTGAGAACGCGCTCTGGCAGACAGCACCCGCAAGAGACATGGGAGTCATGGGAAGACTGGGAGACCATGCCAGCGAGATCCACGACTTCACCAAGGAGGAGAACAAGAAAAAAGACTCCAAAGAAGAAGCAGGCCGACACGGCCAAGGAGAGCTATGGCGTCCCAGCCATGGACCCTCCATGGCAATCGACAGCCTCTACAGCGCCGACACCGACGCCTGCAGCTGCAGCCACAGAGACAGCGGAGAGCGTCGTGCTGAAGGAGCTAGTCCAAGCTTTGGAGTCCTCCGACAATCCTTTGTCAGAAGAAGTCCAAGCGGTTGTGGAAAAGGCCAAGAAGCCTATCGAGCCCCCGCCAACGGCGAAAGCTGTCAGGCAGTCTTGGGACAAGTTGGAGAAGAAGAGGAAACAACTTCATCAAGCCCAAGTTGCACGGAGCAACCTCCATCGGTCATGGGCCAAGTATATCGAAGACTCTGTCAAACGCTGGAAGTCATTTGCCAGCGATTTTGCAACAAAAGATCAGGCGCTCGAGAAGAAGGTCGTCGAGGCCAAAGAAGCTATGCAGGAGGCCAGAGAGAAGTACGACAAGGCCCGCGACGCCATCGATCGGCAAGATGCGGTGACGCTCGAGGCAGTCGAGGACATCTCCGATGGCATGGACGAGGAGCCAACAGATCGCATCGCAACTGCAGAAGAGATTCAGGAAGGCATTGCGACGATGGTCTCCTCCCTGGAAGCAATTCGAGTCAGACCTTCAGAAGAGCAGCCAGAGACAGAGCAGGCCAACAAGAAGGCCAAGCTTGGACACCAAGCAGAAGCTGCCAAGCCTTCTGTATTTGGAGCATCTGCGCTCCAGCCTTTTGGAACGCCCGGCAAATAGACTGTGAATCAGAGATTTGTCATGGGCATCAGCGTCAAGGCTGTAGCCAGCCCCAGTATCCAATTTTCCAATGGACGCACTCCATCTTGGAGGAACCGTCATTCACGACCGAGTGGCAAGCAAGCATACGGGCTCTTGACCTTGAGTACGAAGTTGCACAAGCTGAGCCTTGCAGGCTTACCACATCAGTCACAGGCCCCAAAACCAGCTCTTTTGCTGAGAGGACTCACCGAGTGAGTTTCAACCACCTTGTCGAGCTCTATGTGGGAGCAGAGCCCGGCTACGACATGCAGTGTTGGAACCACTTCATCCAGATGCCAATCAATGATGCCAAGATTCTACGCCCACTTGAGCGCCCCATGATGGACGAGACCTCATTGATGGCCACAGGAGAGTTCCAAAGAGATCGAACACCACGACGCTTTCCGACACAACATCATCGTCTACAAGATGATCATCGAATTGCTCAGGATCCGAATGATCCTCATGAGCCAACTGAATCTTCCGATGATGAAGAATCAGACAATGACCGAGCAGAAGCAGATGGAGAAGACAATGCACCTGATTGGTTTGCATCCGTCCTGTTTGCCCTCAATTTCCAACCGCAGCCTATGAGAGTCAATTGGAATGACTACGAATCTATGCACTGGGATGCTGCAGTTGCGTTGGGAGTGTCCAGGCACCATCTGTATACACTTCATCATTTGCCATTTCCTCCCCTTGATCTTGCAGATGCAGGAGTTGAAGCCCTCATTGGACACAGATACAATGACATAGGTCATGGATCTAACCTACAGCTGGTCCTCATGGATGTGGAGTTCCACAGTGCAGTTCCCGATGTCCAGCCGGAAGTGGTTCGAAGAGTTGTAAGGCTTCCAAGACACATTGGCAGAATGGCAATCCTGCAGAGACTTGGACTCCGTGAATACTGCAGAATGACACAGCACCCATGTATGATCTGGCACAACAGAGACCTTCTTTCTCCTACGAGTGCGCGCCCACTTGCACTGGCACATGGACACTATATCAGAGTCGCAGTGCCACCTGGAGGAGATGAAGTACTACACATCGCCACACGCTGTGTTGCAAGCGCCTGCCACCAGGGCATCTCTGCAGCCGAGCTCTGTGATCGTCATGCCCTCTATGTGCTGGGATGGTATGACACGATCATTGGACCTCCTCTTGTACCTTTGCCCCCTGACGAAGATGAGATCAGCCTGATGCAGCTCAGTACTGCAGTGCCACCTGAAGAACACTGCCCATGGTTCCTCCTGCGGACACGTCAATGCTTCATCGATGCTTGGGAGCAGCCTTGTCCCTCTCCGCTGAAATGGTCAAAGCTCGCTGCCATTGAGTTCGAACCAGATGATGAGCCACGAGATCATCTTGAAGACGGACCTCCGCACAGAAGAAGCACCTCACCGACCTTTGAAAGACCTCTTGGACAACCAGTCAATCCTCTACAAGGACAACCGGCAGTCATTCAAGAGCTCTTCATGCTCTGGTTGCATGTGGCAACGACACAGCAAGGAGGAGAGGACACGGTCATTCCTGTTGAGACCTGGTACCTGTCCGAACCTGGACATGTGATCTGCAGTGTCTCTCGCACGGTGAATCTGGGCAGGGACTTCCAGTCATGGCTTGGGCAAATCATTGAGGAGTGGGAGGATGTTCTTGACCGAACCACCACCATACAGCTACATGCAGTACGTCCAATGCCAAGAGCTACCATTGCAAGACCTACCACCAGACCACACATCATCTTGAAGCAGCGCACACCAGCTGACATGGTTTGCAACCTGTATACGGTTCTGGATTCTTCTGGTGATACTTTGCGTGCCAGCCAATTTGCCACATTTGGCCCCCGGCCACAAACCTGGTACATTGCCATCCGCCAGACAGACCTGCATCGGCACTGTGACAGACCTGATTCTGCCACCCAGTGCATGGTGTGGCATGGTGATTTCCAACTACGAGCACCGATGGAGATGGACAATCGGGATGGATTTGAATTCACCGTGATTGTGAACCCGACTCCGCCCATCAGGCATCCACCAGACCATGATCTATGGCAAGAAGATGATGATGATGCCTTCTTGCAATTGCCACCAGATAGAATTACACTGCATCTTGAGAGCCTCATCCCTGAGACTGTAGCAGTCAGATTGATTGCACCCATTGGCACGCATCAATTGCCAACCCCATTGGAAGTTGCTGCACCTGGTGAGCCGCATCAAATCGCTGCAGAACTGGCGCATTGGGGACATGACTGCCAAGTCCACGATTGTAGTCCTCAAGATTGCTTCCTTTGTCTACCTGCCAAAGATCCCTCATCAGACAAGTACTGGCACTACGTGTTCTGCCATGATGATACGCAGGATAGCAATGGTGTCTTCTGTCACAGTGCTGGCACTGATCTTGATGAGATCCAGCTCATGGCTTTTCTTTGCGAAATGGGATATCCAAGAGCAGTCATCCTTGCACAAACAGCCATTGCACAGCGATGGAAGAAGGTGCAGTTTCATCATCGTGAACCAGAACTACACAAGAAAACTTTGCCTCAGCGTGAGATGACTCCATGGCCAGCGCGTGGCAATGCTCAGAAGACCTCAAGGCGTCTCTTCATGCCTTCACAACAAGAAGAAGTTCCCATGTGTGCACTGAAGACACCTTTTGACCAACATGATTTGGACGAACTCTTTGCCTCCAGCATTGATGTCCTTTGCACAGACCTTTCTGGAATTGAACTGCCGCCTGAAATCAATGCGCAACTTCAGGAGTTGCCAGTGTGTCCATTGACCACGACCAGTGACCTTGATCAATACGACCGCATCCTGATCTATACTGACGGATCGTCAAACCCAAATATGCGTCGCTGCATGCCACAAAGAGCCGACGAGCTTGGTTCCCCCGATACATGGGCCATGATTGTCATCGGCGAAATCTTCACCACATCAGAGCACTCCCAATGCCATATCCTTGGATGGACTGCACATCCAGTGCGATACGCAAAAGAAGGAAGTGCCTACATGCAGATTGACGCTATAGGGTCTGATCTTGCAGAGCGTGCTGCGTTGATTGGGGCCGGATCATGGCGGCTCGGCCTCAACCACGCTGTCCCCACGGTCATTTGTACTGATTCGAGCAATGGGGGACTACAAGCGTTTGGGAGAATTGGAGCGTCCTAGGCAGACGGGTCATTTGACCTCCTTAGAGGCATATTCCAAGCCCTTGAGGCTGCGCTGGGGCCCTCTCAGCTTGTCCTCCAACATATCAGGTCCCACGCCGGGGACTGCTTCAACGAGTTTGTTGATGCAGCAGCCAAGCTCGAAGCCAGAAAGTCATTGAACATGAGAAGACAGAGAATCGACATGCAGCACTGGCTTGAACGTTTCAAATGTCTCTGGATCATCTTTCAAAGCAGCAATGGTCTACCTACATGGCACGATGGCACCATGAATGCAGCAGCGCCCGCGCTACCAGCACTTGGTCCACGACCTGGACAGCACACTGGTTCGTCTAAACGTGGCAAGTGGGTTGACTTCACATTCAGCATTGGCACAGCAAATGTCAATGCCCTATCCAGAGGACCCGAAGGCTACGCAGGAAAGCTGCACTACTTGCAGGACCAAATGCGTGCCCTCAAGCTCAACGGTTGCTATCCAAGAAGCTCGCTCTGAACAAGGATGCTCACGACGAGCCAATATCCTGAGGCTTTGCACTGGGCATCAAGGAGGGCAATATGGTATTGAACTCTGGATCGACCTTGAAGCTCCATATGCCTCTGATCACAAAGGAAGAGAACATTGCTTTCGAGATTCTCATTTTCTTGTTGTTCATCAAGACCCCCGCAGACTGCTGGTGAGATGTGATGCAGGCCATGGGTCCTTTTGGCTATTTACCTTCCATGCACCACATTCTGGCTACCGTAGCATTGAACGTGAAGCTTGGTGGGCTGAAACGATGGAGATCCTGCAACACAGCTATGATGACGATCCTCTTTTCATCCTGGCAGACGCGAATGCAGAACCAGGAGAGTATGATGGAGAGACAGTGCAAATCCGTGGATTCCCAACCACTGCGAATACACCTGCATTTCGTGCGTTGTTGCAATCCTATGGCCTGTACCTGCCAGCTACAAGCGCCGCCCATCGAGGCCCAAATGGCACTTGGTCTCATTGCAATGGACTCAGCCAACATTGCTTAGACCATATTGCGATCCCACTGGCATGGCAACAGCGTTGCACGCATTCTGAAGTCTTGGAAGCATTTGACATGGCCACTGCTCACGATGACCACAAGATGGCGGCAGTGCAACTACAATGGAAAGACCGTCTTCTTGATGACTCAGCCGCCAGCAAGCAGCAGCACATCAAGAAGGCTGTGAAGTATCATCACCACCCTGATCTGCACCAACGAATTCTGCAAATTGCCCCTCAAGATTGGCATCGTGATGTCGAACACCAAACGGAGCACATCACACAACAGCTTCATGATTTGCTCACAAAGAACCAGGCGGCAGAATGCTCATCCAGTAAGAAGCCTTATGTCAATCAGGAAATCTGGGAGTTCCGCAATCAGAAAATTGTGCTCAGGAAGAAGATCAAAGCAGTCAATCACCGACTCAGACGTGAGCTGCTACATGATTGCTTCCTGCTCTGGAAGAAACAGGACCAGAGCGATTGGAATCCAGAGACAGGTCTGCAGACCTTCAACTACGGTGTCACCCTTAGATGCAAGTCCTTGCACTTTGTGGCGCGACTTCGTGCGGTTGGATGGCGTCTTCGGCATGAATTGACCCGTAGTAAAAGCAATGCCCTTCAACGACACCTTGATCAACTTCCTGACGACACCTCTGCTGCAGATTTCCTGAGAGAGCTCCGACCCTTCACTGGACCGACGAATCCCAAGAAGGCCAAACGTGCCACTCTGCCCATCATCAAGAATGACCAAGGAGAACATTGCCAGCTCCCGTGCGAGGCCACAGAGACCTGGATCAATTTCTTCCAGAACATGGAGGCTGGCAGACGCATGCCCTACGAAGAGCTGAGGTCAATCTGGATCCAGGAACTTGCACATTTTCAGCAGGATGACTTTGAGGTAGATTTGACTACTCTACCCAGTCTTGTTGACCTAGAACGTGCACTACGCAGGGTACCAAGAGGCAAAGCTCATGGACCAGATGGTCTCCCAGGAGAATTATGCCATCACCAACCGGCAGCAGTTGCACGACTCCTGTATCCGGGGCTTTTGAAGACCATGCTGCACGGACATGAGCCCCTGGTCTTCAAAGGTGGCAAACTCATTGCAGTCTACAAAGGAAAGGGAGCGGTCGACGATTGCAAATCGTTTCGATCATTGCTCATCTCCAACCACTTGGGCAAAGCAGTGCATCGCGCTATTCGCCAGCGCACTGCATCGGTCTATGAGGCCTTCCTACACCAACAGCAGACTGGAGGCCGAAGAGGCATTCCTGTGCAGCTCGCGCTTCATCAAGCGCGTGCCTTCTGCCGCCAAGCGAAGGATGCCGGTGCCTCCACAGGCGTTTTGTTTGTGGACCTGACAGAAGCATTCTATCGCATCCTTCGAGAAGCTCCTCTAGGTGGCGAAGTCAGTGATGAGGTATTGGCTCACATCATGGCAAAACTTCGCATGCCAGAGGATTCCTTGCACCGCATCTATGAGCTGCTTCAGGAACCCCCTGCGATTGCACAAGCGGGTTTGGCGCCGACCTTTCAAAGGAGCTTCATTGCCATCCATCGCTCCACTCACTTCTGGATGCGTAACCAGGGAGACGTCTCCAGGACGTCCCTAGGGACACGTCCTGGAGACAGCTTTGCTGACATAGTGTTCGGGTATGCATGGACAACAGTGCTGACCAAGCTTGAGAAGCATCTCCTGGCCCATGGTTGGTTACCACCTCTTCCTGCACACCATCAGCTTCCATTATTTGGGCATAGCTTTGAGAAGGATCAAATCACACATTTTTTGGGGCCGACGTGGATGGACGACTTAGCCATCTGCGTGGAAACGAAGCAAGGTGAGCGATTGCCCAACATCATGGCCAACGTGGGTAGCTTTCTGATTGACCTCTGTGCCTTTCATTGCCTCTCACCGAATCTGTCTCCAGGGAAGACGGAGTTGCTTCTGAGCTTCAGAGGTGCTGGCTCACGCAAATTGAAGACACAGTTCTACGGCCCGCAGAGCGATGGAGTCCTCCCAATTGTTTGCGAACACTCCACACAAGCCCTTCGTATTGTCTCCAAGTACAAGCACTTAGGTGGAGTTTGCCATCACTCTGGAGACCAGAGGCAGGAACTGAAGCAGAGAGCAGCGATGGCACACCAGGCATTCACCAAGCACAGAAAACTCTTGTTCCACAATCGCTCTGTTCCTTTTGCAAAGCGCATTGAATTGTTTGAGATGCTCATCCTGTCCAGATTTCTGTATGGTGCTGATTCTTGGGTGGCTATGGACAACGCAACGCAGCAGACCTTCCACGTGACGGTCATGAAGCTGTACAAACGACTTGCAAAAATCAAGGTTGACGACCATTTCACTGACGAGGAGATTCTGACCAAAGTTCACCTTCCGAGCCCGTCGGAATTATTAAGACGCGCAAGGTTGAGGTATTTTGCTACACTGGTCAAAGCAGAACACGAGGACATCTGGACACTCCTCGCTCGCGACAGTGCATGGCGTCAACTCCTTGAAGATGACATGATTTGGATGTGGAACCAGCTTCACCATACATCAGACTTGAGAGACCCGAGGGAGCACTACCCGCAGTGGCTCCTGATTGTCCAGACCAGTCCCAAGTACTGGAAAAACTTGGTGAAGAGAGCATGTGCACACAGCATCCAACAACGTCAGCGAGTATTGCACGTTCAAGATCTTCATCGTCGTGCTCTACGTCTCCTCTGGTGTTTTCTGCCGGAGCATCTTCAACCCGTTTTGGAGCGGCCGCAGATCCCTGAGGTATTTGGTTGTATGCAGTGCAAGATGAGATGCAAGAGCAAAGCCGGGGAGGATGCGCATCTTTTCAAAAGACATGGACAAGTATCCAGACTGCGCATGCTATGTGATCACCCCACATGCCCTTGCTGTTTGAAACACTTTCACACGATGCAGAAGCTCAAGGGGCACCTACGTCATTCGGCCAGATGCAGAGAAACCTTGGATGGTCGCAACATGAACTGTCCGCTGGTTCCTGGAAGTGGATCGATTGATGATGCAGAGAGAGAACTTTTGCATGATCGCCTACTACCTCCCATACAGTGTGAAGGTCCGATGCCTCCAGAAACCAGACGAAGGCAACGACCTGACATTGACGGTGAGTTATATGACAATTTGATTGACATGATCACAGATGCAAGTTCAGCCCAGGACCTCTTCGTCTCCGCTGCGGAATTGATTTCGGACAGGGCTATTTCATGGACAAGATTGCAAAGCACTTTGCTCTTCCTCGTGGACACGCTGACCCAGGAGGACGACGCGATTCTGCCCATTGACGTGGAGACGATCAAAAAGACCTTGCACAGTCTGATGGATCTTGAGAATTGGCCCTTTCTGCAGCAGGAAATGGTGGAACGCTGCAGAGATGCTGATCTTGCGACGCTGGAAGATCATTGTGATCAAGCGCGACGACATCTGGAGCGTGGCGCCCTTGCTGCTGTCCCTCGACCGTTGGGACGACACAGGGTCATTTTGCACTTATATTCTGGAAGACGTCGACGAGGAGATGTGCAATTCTATTTGGACCGGCTGGCGAGCAGTCAGACCCATTTCATGCTGCACATCGTATCACTTGACATTGTGATCGACCCCGTCTATGGCGATGCCATGCGTGCTGACACATGCGATTTTTGGCTGACATCCATCCGGAGTGGCTACATCATTGCAATGCTCGCCGGGCCCCCGTGCGAATCCTGGTCTAGGGCCAGGGGGGTCTCTCTACATGGCAAACCAGCGCTTCCTGGACTGGTGCAGAGATGTGGACCACGCATCATTCGTGACATCCAGCATCTTTGGGGGCTGGAGTGCGTCACCATCCGTGAACTTGAGCAACTTCAAGTTGGAAATGCGCTGCTTGGATTTACGCTTTTGGCGCTCCTGGAAATGGCACTTGCTGACGGTCAGGGCATGGTTGAACACCCGGCCGAGCCTGAAGATCTCCCACATGCGGCTTCGATCTGGAGGCTCCCGCTCGTCAAGGCCATCATGCAGCTCCCGAACATTGAATTGCTTAGATTCTCCCAGGGATTGATGGGTGCGAAATCGCACAAGCCAACCCATCTTCTCCTTTTGAATTTACCACAGCTTTTGACGTGTCTCCATGCCAACCGGGTCAGATGTGACATCCCCAGGGCTACCACGATTGGTAAGGATCAGTCTGGTAACTGGAACACGGCTGTGTTAAAGGAATATCCGCCAGCCATGTGTAGGGCAGTAGCTCATGCTTTCTTTCAGGCCACTTGCGACCGACCGGTTGTCAATGGCGCTTCTGAGCCACCAGCAGATTTCCTTGACACATGCAAACGCATGCATGTCACTGCTTATGGCGAAAGCATTGGAGCTGACTACGTACAGAGATAGCTGGCCGGATCCTTTCCTCTGCTTTGAATTCACAGAACCTGAGACAGGCCGCAGCGCGAAGCTCCATTGTGCCTCTTGGAAAAATATGTGTGTGTGTATGTATGTATGCAAGCATACATGCATACATGCATCAATGCACGGATGCACGGATGTATGGATGTATGAATGTATGGATGGATGTATGAATGAATGAATGAATGAATGAATGAATGAATATGCATATATATATATATAAATGCACCTTCTTGGTAGCACAGATCATTTATCTATACATATACTGTATATATATATATACATATATATATATAGAGAGACTAGCTTTGAAACAGAACAAGTAGGATTTGCCCACTTGTATTTGGGCCAATCTACTTACCAAATCGGATAACTCACCAAGTGCAACGCATATACATGTACATATCTATCTGTATCTACATACAAAATAATAAATAAATATATATATATATATATACATATATATATATACATATATATATATAGAAAATACTTAATTAAATATACATGCAATGATACTATGTGAGGACATGAACATATATATATGTATGGATATAGAGATGGATTAGGTTAGGTTACATTGTCATTACAGCGGATTCGATTATGAAGAGTCAAATGGATTAGCGTAAATTTGGTTTGACAGAGATAAAGATGGATAGATAGAAAGACAGATGGGCAGGTCAGGATAGGCAGGCAAATAGATAATATGGGAAGATTGATTGATCGATGCATGGATAAATCGATCGATAGATAGATATGCTTGTCGAAGGAAGTTTAGAAGTCAAGCTTCCGACTTGTGGACAGATGCGGCAGCAGTGGTGAGAAGAGTCAGAGAAGAGGAAGAGTCTGAAGAGAAAAAATCAGAAAAGAGAGTCACTAGAAAGAAGATCAAAGCGCGCGAAAAGGTAGAGAGGTTGCGAAACGCTCTGTGTTTCCGATGTTTTGTGGCCCCGGGGGGTCGAAAGGTAGGCTCGCTAAAGGGGCGGGTTCTTCTCGGGGGATGAGAGATCAAAAATTGCACGCGGCCGTGGCGCGAAGCAGGGCGAAGATTTTTTGGAAGTTGAGCGGTTGAAAGTGCACGCCATTATGGCGCGAACGTTTCGAAGTCGAAAAGCTAAAACTTTTGGCAGTTGAGCCCTTGAAAAAGTGCACGTGGCTGTTGTGAGAAAGACGTTTGAAAGTCAAAATGCCAAAAACTCCAGCACTTTTGGTGGTGCGAAGCACGTTTGGAAGTCAAACTGGAGCATTTTTCAAAGTTGAGATGTTCAAAAAGTGCACGCGGTTGTGGCGGGAAGCACATTTCAAAATGAAAATTGTAAAAGCACCACGCGTTTGGACCACTTTTGGACGTTCAAGTGTCGTTTTATGTGGCAGGCGCAATGGATTCTGAACCATTGCAAAATGTGAGTCAAACTTGCGGGTCGTGCAGCAGTTTTGAAAGCGATGATTTTGCGTGACAGGTGCAGCACTTCCTATGACCCAGCCTCACTTTTCGTGGCAAGTGCAATACTTTAGACAGATGGGGAGGAAAAATCGCAAAACGCGTCGGTACGAGGCCGTCAGCTCTGCACTCAACTTTTCATGTATGAAGGAGGTCCCGCAGAGTTGCTTCGTTTTTGATGTTGTGAATTTCCAAAACTAACTGAGGAAGTCTCGCAGACTTGCTTTGTTTTGGGGCTCAGAACTTCTTGTTTTTGAGGATGTCTCGTAGGCTTGCTTCGTTTTTGGATTCGTCAACTTCGACTTTTGAAGGAAGTCTAGCATAATTGCTTCCTTTTCAGACAGATAGATAGATACACAGACAGGCAAATGGATATATGATAAATAGACAGATATAGGTAGATAGATAGTTGATTGAGATAGGTGGAGATAGATAGGTGGAGATAGATAGGTGGAGATAGATAGGTGGAGATAGATAGGTGGAGATAGATAGGTGGAGATAGATAGGTGGAGATAGATAGGTGGAGATAGATAGGTGGAGATAGATAGATAGATAGATAGATAGCTAGGTAGATAGATAGATAGATAGATAGATAGAGAGAGATATATAGACAGACAGACAGATAGATCGATGGATAAATAGATGGATAGATAGAAAGATAGATAGACAGACAGACAGGCAGATAGATAGATAGATCGATGGATACATAGATGGATAGATAAATAGGTAGGTAGATAGGTAGGTAGGTCGATGGATGAATGGATGGAAGGACAAATGGATAGATGGATAGATGGATGGATGGATGGGTGGAGAGATAGATAGATAGATGGATGGATGGATGGATGGATGGATGGATGGATGGATAGAGGGATGGATAGAGAGATGGATTGATGGATGGATGGATGGATGGATGGATGGATGGATAGATAAAGAGAGATAGAGAGATAGAGAGATAGAGAGATAGAGAGATAGAGAGATAAATATAGAGAGATAGATATAGAGAGATGAATAATACAGAGAGATAGATATGAAGAGATAGAGAGAGATAGAGAGAGATAGAGAGAGATAGAAAGAGATAGAGAGAGATAGAGAGAGATAGAGAGAGATAGAGAGAGATAGAGACAGATAGATAAATCGGTAGATAGACAGATAGATAGATAGATAGATAGACAAATGGATAGAGAGAGAAAGAGAGAGAAAGAGACGTAAAGAGAGAGAGAGAGAGAGAGACATAGACTCTCCCATCCATGAAATGAATCACAACAATTGACTATCTTTAAAACTTCCGAGTACCGCCTTGTGCGGTACTATGTTATATTGTATGCGTGTATCATAGACTTCACGAACTCTCAGGACACTTCCCACGCTGCCAAGGTCCTGCGTGCACTCCGATGCTGGGTCGTAGGCTCCGTAGGCCGGACTTCGGGGCAAAATTAAATGATGTCCTGGGACGATTCCCAGGGGCTGCCATGGGTCTTTGTCTTTGTTTGGTCTGGGCCACCCCCAACCCAAATGGATCCGAACATAGGGTACCCTTTTTGAAGTGGTTGATGATGATTTTCCCCGTGAAACCATGTGTGTGTATATATAATATATATATATATATACATGCATACATATGCATATACAGTATTAAAATGTATTATATACACAGTATATATGCCTAGAGACTCGTGCGGCATCAAAATTTTGATGCTGGTCTAGCGAAACAGTGTTTCATCTGATTGCCGCTGAAATTTCTGGCATGCGCCGTTCTTTGGGAAACAAATATGGTTTTAGATTTTGGTGCTGGGATGCGCCGTTTTTGCCCATGATTGCACCGTTTTTGTCCGTGATTGTGCCTTCCTTGCCCGTGCAGAATTTCCATTGCGCCGTTTTTGTGGAATTGTGCGATGTTTTCTACATTGCGCCATTCTTGTGGACTTGCGCCTTATTTTTTTGTAGGTTGGGAATGCGCCAAAAATTTTTGGATACATGAGTCTTTAAGTATACACATACAGTATCATATACATATGATATATATATATGTATATAATATATATATATACATATTAGATATATATGCAAATGTTATACATGATAGCAACTGCCATTTGCGAGATCATTTCCCCATGTTCAAAGTGGAAGATCTTAGCCGCGCCAGGAAAACTACCCCGATGCAAACCCACAAGACGTAAGTTGGTATCAGCATCTCAGGGACCGAAACCAACGTCACACACGCATGATACCCCGGTTCATCCGCGTTCTTTACGTATATTGTATGTATGTATATTAAATATTTATATATATAATACATATTAATTACGTATTAACATATACATAGAGGCAAGTATATGCCCGCGTTGATTCAACCATTGATTCTCCATACCGCAAAGACCTGACCGTGCTGAGCATGTCCCACACCAACTCTTCAGAGTGTTTGTTGAAAATCCAGTTGGGGCTGCATTTTTCAAGCCACTTTACGTTAGAAAAGTCATGGGCAGAACGATATGACATTGGCATTTTTGTGTTCATCAAAATGGCTGAAAAGAAACCCACTGACCAACCATTTGCCAAGATTTACCCACAGGGTCAATGTCCTGGAGGATTGATTTTGAAGAATGGTGCAGTAGATTGTTGTACTCCCACATTTATGGCTACAAATCGAGCGCCAATAAACGACCAATCCAAGGTTTAATCGGAAGTACCATCCAATCGCAAGCTTCGAGCAAAGACGACAATCAGGAAGAAAATCAAGCCTGCGTGTGTGGATGACCAGACGCACTTGCTGGTGGTTGAGCCAGCCATCCCAACGATACTAGATGATATACATATATAAATCTAAATAGATAAGAAGTTAGTCAGCTGGAATGATCATTGCAGGCAAAAACGGAAGTCAATAAGATTAAAAATCACCCAACCTTGGATTTCTGTCCCACGGTCATCAACAAATGATTTTCTTTGGGTGAGGATAGAGAGCTATCTTGCCATACGGCTTCGGGCTTCAGGCCTTTGGGCCCGGGCACTTTTCGATAGAAAAGATTGGATAACATGGCATAGCTGTATAGCATGTACCAAGAGATTCACATCTGGAACTTTAATCCCAAAGAATATGGCTGTGGCCTGAGGCTGAGAAAATCTGTAGAATGATCCCCTTGAAATTTGCCAACGATCCAACCATCGTAAAGTTTTGGGTGTAACTTTGAGGCTAACTATATATAATACTTGATAGATATGGAGGTTCCTAAAATGGGGGGTACCTCCAAATTAGTCAATTTTAATATATTGAGACATATTGAGACCATTTGAAACCCATGGTGACTTGATGACCCCCTCATTTTACGACCCAACTGATGGGCCGATGGCCTGCTAGTATACCGCACCAGCACGCTCGAAAGCACAACCACAGGATACTTCCGCCATCTGCGTTGGGGTCGATGGTTCGCTTTTCCTAAGCAAACCCCAAGAAAACTCCGATACTGCGAAACAAACTCGGAATTCGGAAGGGGGTTCATCATTGAAGGACACCCAACAAACAACGTGTTGAGTGGGAATCACATTTTTCAATCTGGAAACATACTGTTTTTTAACTTGATGCTGCATTTTGTCTCCAACGCTTTAGGATTTCCAATTTCAAATCCATTTCAAACCAGTTCCCACTGTCCCTAGGGTGGTGGAATTTGGCCCCTGTACCAGAGGGAACTGTGGTAATGGACCCTTCCATGCAGAGCGCAAAACGAATTCCGGGCTCCAACTGGACTTTTTGAGACACATTCACAGTCTTGGGATTGGGACTCAAACTTGGATTTGCCAATAGATGGCTCCCGAAAAAGAATACAACCACAGGATTCCCCCTGTCATAGTTGATGCTCCTCAAGATAAAACGAACAAACAACAACTAAACATATTCCCCGTAGAATTCTAATGGCATTCCCACCCATAGATTATTCCCAGTTCCCACACAATATGTCCCATGGCAAGGGTCGAAACTACCGGCACCGTGCCCAACAAAGGCCTCGGCTGTGGATTAAACCACTGGGGATTTGGGGGAACACAACAGGCAAATCCATGTGGAAGACCACGACGCCGACAGGATGTCAAAGAGCGAACACATTATAGGGCTGGCGGTACAACCAAACTGCCTTCCGAAATTACGGCTAAGACATGCCACAACTATGCTAAAATCACAGATATGCGAAACCGGGAGAAACAGATTGAGCGCCAATCAATACTTGCTTGCATCCCTTTCTTGAAATTTCCAATTGTTTGGCAAAAGCATCAATTTCATCCAATTTCCACAAGTAAACCGCCAACACAAACTAGTGGCATGGTATTGGGATGGTATGGCTGGCCATGAACAATTTATTTCAGAGTCTTGGTAAAACACGCGCATATCTGCTGTATTTGTCAATAACAAAATCTACAGTATGTGCTTTATTGATGTCTATTGGTGATTTCAAACCATTCCAGAAATATATACCCATCATATCTCATCACTACTCATGGATATTCAATGAATAAACAACAAGTACAAAGGAACATCTGACACGCAAAACACTTGTCCTTTCCTTCTGACTCGACACAGACCAACATAAAGTTAAAAATTATATAAGGTTATATACACACACATATATCATTGCTTGACTGGGTGCACCCCATGACTCAAACCCGTGTTCTTGTCGTTCAATCATGTTCAATCACGATGTTTGTTATTGCCATTGCTGCTGGTTGGAAACACATATTGAGTTTGTTTGGGTTCTTGAATCAACACTTTATGTCCTCCATTCAGTTCATCCCCCTATGCTGAGACTTCCTCAGACAGACTTCCGTAGAAATACTTCCTGCATAAAAGGTTGTATTCAAGTATATTCAAGTCATGAGGTAAACCCATAAGGTAAACCCAAGAATGAACCATCCCGAATTGGAGTATATTGCTGGTTGGGTATACACCTGATTGGTGTGTCAGATGACCCGCAGATTGTTGGAGACTTGGACGGGGCGGGGCGTATATCCGTATATCCACCCGTTCATGGCAAGGAACATCAAATACTAGACGATCCTTTACCTCTCGGCTTACTCACTTGTTTACCTGTTTTGCTTGGTTTTAGGATACCTGTGCCTAACTCAAATCTGCTGCCCCCCCTCCTTGATTCCCCACCTGCCAGGTTAGGGTCTCTAGGTCTAATTATTTAATTTTAACGCAACTCCTCGTCCTCCTCCTCCTTCCATCCTTCCTTCCTTCCCCCCTCTTCTCCTCCTTCATCCTGTCCTCTTCCTCTTGCGCCTACTCCTGCTCCGCCTGATGTCAGCCATGTCTTTCCGAGCCAAAGAATGCCAGATAAAACACCAGAATAGATGCAAGAAAGAATGTTCCACAAAATGATAAAATGTCAGAATGGATGCCAGAAAGAATGTCGGACAGCATGCCAGGCAGAATGTCAGAAAAAATGCCAGAAAGAATGTCAGAATTGATGCCAGATAGAATGTTAAAATAAATTAAAATGATATGTCAGGGTGTGGATTGCTCGAAGTAAAGTATTTCAATTGTTAGTGCCAGTAATTATGTTTTTTCCACTGGGTCTGGCAATGGTCTGCCGCTGGTCTGAGCATCTAAAGGGGTGATGCTTCTTGACGGGGTCTGCACAGCTCTACAAGTTGATTGCTGCCACGCTTTATACGTCAGTTGGGTAGCTGGTGGGGCCAAAAAAGTGCTGAGTGCAGGGATATAGGGATTTTGTTTTTGTGCGTTTCTTCGGTTTGTTGGGTTCTCGACTTCTGGGCCGCTGGTTGTGTTTTTCCATGTTTTTCCCGAATGCGTAGCAAGGGTTCCCGTTTCCACTCTGGGGGTCTGGAGGCTGAGGGTGTGTTCGCTCGACGTTGCCTAACCGTCCGCAACCGTCCGCAACCGTTCGCAACCGTCCGCAACCGTAGGGGTCACTTAAGGTTTCACATGTGGCATTGCTTCGTTTCGCATGGCAGGTGGCACTTCGTGACATTCAGACGTGTTTGGCAACGTGTCTTGTGCGACGTTTTCAGAAGATGCGTTGCAGTTTTCATGGCGGGCGCAGCACTTCAGACGTGTCGTGTTGCGTGTTTTTTGCGAATCGTATTGTCAGGGCTGCGTCAAGTGGCGACAAGGTGCAAATTCCATGGCAGGCGTGGCATTTTGTGAGATGTGTTGAAAATTGACGGAAGCCTCGCACAAAACATCGATTTTGAGGTAGCAAATTCAAATCTTCTTATAAGAAAACTCTTAGGAAAACATCGATTTTAAAGCTACAAAGTGTGAAAATTGGAGGACGTCTCGCACGAAATGCTCGTTTTGATGCTCCCAGGTGTCTCGTCTCGAGTCTCTGGTTTTCCTGTGGCCTCGCCGTGTCTATGGGGGAAGCTGCAAAACCTCTCCTTTTCGAAGGTTTCCAAGCAGGTTGTAAGGTTGTTTTGCGTGGCAGGTGCGGCACTTTGTGACATTACAACATACTACAACCTGTTTGATAACATGTCGAAAATCGTTTTGTGTGGCAGGCGCAGTACTTTTGCGTCGTTTTCACAAAATGACTTGCAGTTTTCGTGGCAGGCGCAACATGTTGGAGATTTCTGTCGTTATTTTGCGTGGCAGGCGCAGCACTCCACACTCCACACTCCACCCTTTACACTTTACACTCCACACTCCACACTCTACAATTTACACTTTACACTTTATACTCTACACTCCACACTTTACACTTTGCATTTTACACTCCTCACTCCACACTTTACACTCCACACTGTACACTCTGCAATTTACACACTCCACACTCCACACTTTACACTCCACACTCCTTACTTTACACTCCACACTCTACACTCCACACTCCACACTCTACACTTTCCACTCCACACTCCAGACTCCACACTTTACACTCCACACTCTGCACTTTACACTCTACACTTTACACTTTACACTCTACTCTCCACACTCCACACTCCACACTTTACACTTGACACTTGACACTCCACACTTTACACTCCATACTGTCCATACTTTACACTCCAGACTCTACACTCCACAGTCCACACTTAGCACGCCACCTTCTTGCATATTCCACAGTCAAAAAAAAACTGTTTCAGAAAACACTTATGGTAACAGGGGAAACATGTACAAGACTGTTCAAATAAACTGTTTCAGAAAAGTGTTCTGCCTGACTGCATATCCATGTGTTTCGGCATCTGTACCCTTAACATACGTGTGAGCATTCGGGTTCGTGGGCTGCATCTTGTTGTGTATATGTTGGTATTATGTTGGTTTACGTTAGTTTTTTCATATGTCCGCCCAGCAAGCAGGAAGAATCAAAGTGTGTAAACCTAAGACAAACTGTACTTGTTTGCCAGGGTCTGGTGTCGTTGCCAGATCCTCACGTTCGATCTCTGGACATGGTGACATGACCGTGTCGTTGCCAGACTGACCCTCCTAAGTCCGTCTCGACTGAAATAAGAACATGGCAGGGGTGTGGCATGGCCAAGGCTCCATTGTGTTTCTGCCGTGGCCCTGCTAGATGTCGGGGTGAGTCGCTGAAAAAGTTTGCAAACTCTATGCAAACGCTCAATCTTCCTGCCCTTTTAGGTTGCAGATTCATATTTGACAAAAATTGTGTCATTCCATTTTTCTTCAAGGAGGTCGCAACCATTTTGAAGTGTGGGCAATCATGACGTCAGACCCTTTCTAGGAACTATCCCTGGTGAACTCATGTACCAGTGGACCAAGACTAAAAGCATCAAACAAAATGAACTCTCTGAGAAATCAAAAATTGCATTGCCCCCATGGACGCACGGCGGGGTAGGTGATTCAATTTTAAAGGCATGAAAATGGTTTGAGGTATAATATCCCAATTCTCATATATTGGAAGTTCGTATCCCCAATTGTACTTGTTGATAATATCCTTTAGCAAGGCTTTCCCAGATATCTACTTATTGTTGATCAGTTCCTTAATTTTCTTGATTACATCCCTTTTTTGTTACATCCATTGTTTATCATCACGTCTCCAAGAAAAAAACTGCGTTCGCCGTTGTTTATCCTCATCTTCCCAACAATTTTAAAGAGTGAATATTTTCCCCATGGATCCAAACACTTCCAAGGTACTTCACCGAACCCCTGAGATCGAGGTGCAAAGGTGTCCACCTTTTCGTAGGCGCCTCTGCCGTCGCCGACCCATTTCCTCAGCATATTGGCGAACTGTTGGGTAACTAGGGTACTGTGACTCAACCTTCTTATATCTATACATCACATATAATATCACATAGTAATATCAGATACTGTATAATTATACAGTCTTGGTGTTTCTTCTCTTGTTTTTCCCCTCATTCCAAACCAAATTCGATTACATATCGAACAGTTTATTCTTCAGTGGGATAAGTAATCCATTCTTCACGGTTTGGGCAGGTTTCAAAACCCCAAACATCCCACGAACTGACCATTGAAAAAAAAATATTCTTGTGGAGATGATCCTAAAGTTGACTAAATAGCTGGCATTTTTCGGATACAATCCCGCTACTAGTACAAAAAAAGGGAAATCACAGTATGTGAAACAGTGAAAACCATCACACCAAATGGGAGATTGTATTTTCCTGGGCCGCGGCCGCGTTCTTCATTTTTCTAACCCATCACAAATCTTAAGATACCCATACCAAAGTGTCATCTACTCCACAACCATTGACTCTGTCATCCACTATGCAGGCACAATTCAAACCATCACCATAGGCATGGGCATGGCTGCCAATGGCTGAAAAACACAAGCAAACAACGGTGTTTTGATCCCGAAGAGGATCGATTGATCGACAAACCCCAGGCCTCCAAAACTGGAAATATTAGCATTCGACAATTTGACAATGTTTGGGATTCTCCTTACAGCCATAGGCGCGATAACCATGAATAATCACATGTTTTGACCCGTTTTTCTTACAAATCCTTACTATATTTTACTATAAAGTGCAATGTATGGTTTTGTCTGGCGTATCATGGTGTTTCATATTTTTCTATATTTTCCCGTTAAATTGCCACCTATTGAAGATTCATATGTCCAATACCCCTTTAAAGTCACCATTCTCACAGAGACCCCATTTGACGATCTATGGCAAGGTACCAATTCGAATGGTTCGTCTTCTCGGTTGGTTCGAAGCAAACCATGCCTGTCGCTTCGATTGGCAGGGTTCAGTTGAGTGATTGGGGGGTCAAGTCGGTCAAGTGATTCAGGCTTCATTAAGAAACCCACAGTGGGGATTTATAAAAATTATCCCTGCAAGAGACCCCAAACAGTGTAGGGGGAGTAAAAAGATCATGTATGATGATGATGATGATGATGATGATGATGATGATGATGATATTAATGTTGGTGATGATGATGCTGATGATGGTGATGATGGTGATGATGATGATGATGGTGAAGATGATGATGATGATGATGGTGGTGGTGATGATGTTGATGGTGATGATGATGATGATGATGATGCTGATGATGATGATGATGATGATGAGGGTGATGATGATGATGATGATGATGACGATGATGGTCTTGATGATGATGATGATGGTGATGATGATGGTGATGATGATGATAATGACGATGGCGATGACGATGACGATGATGATGATGATGCTGCTGCTGCTGATGATGATAATGACGGTGACGATGGCGATGACGATGGCAATGATGATGATGGTGATGATGATGATGATGATGATGATGATGATGATGATAACGACGACGATTAAGATTGATGGCGTTTGATTGATTGATTGGTTGTTTGATTGTTTGTTTGATTGATTGATTGATTGACTGATTGATTGATTGAGTGACTGACTGATTGATTGATTGATTGACTGATAGATAGATTGATTGATTGATGAAGAAGAAGTGCATGTCTGATTGTGGCATCACCAAGAGGCAGTAATGAAACAAAAGAAACTGCGGGCATGAACGGTTTTTCCTGTCAAGGCAATGATGATTTTGCCGGATAGGCCGTTAATTGAAACTATGGCAGCCAATCTACAGTAATGACAAGTGATCCCTGTCAGTTGTGAAATTGACCATTGAGGGGTCTGAACGTAGCAGCAGGGATAACCTCCGCGCAATTGACACTGACCTTTGCCCATGCAACAATAGACACGGGCAACAGCAATGCCAAGTAATGACAACTTTCGCACCTGCATATGCAAGCACCTCACCCCTTTAGACACTTGTTGGCCCATTTGGAAACATTTTGATGCATTTTTGAACAAGTTTGAGCAATTTCGACAATTTTGAGCAATTTTGAGCAATTTTGAGCAATTTTGAACAGTCTTGAGCAATTGTGAACAGTTTTGAGCAATTTTGAACAACTTTGAGCAATTTTTTCGGGCCAGCTTGGGTGATTTCGAACAATTTTGAGTATTTTTGTCGGTCAAGTTTGGGTCATGTCGAGCAATTTTGAACAGCTTTTGGAAACACGATATGGCATTGTCGGCCTTGGATAGTGTTCAAAATGTCTCAAGTGAGGCTGCTTTAAGACATCTTACTTTGGCTGAAAAAGGTGGCTGATGTAAACCCGACGGATCTAGACCCTAAAACGAGATCAGAGAGAAAAGAACACTTTGTGCGAGCCTGCGCAGTCGAAATGAACATGGACATGTCACAAGAAGCATTTGTGCGGACATTTACAGGGAAAATGCCAAACGCTTCCGATACCACCTCGATTGAACACCGGGCCTTAACACTTACCGTAACAACCCCTTCAGTGTGGCCATACTGTTTGGGGAAGTAGACTGATCCAGCAGTGATTGGTGAAAGGGTGGGGGGTTATATAGCCAAAAAATTGCAGGATTGAACCATGAAAATAGGGATGATCAAAAAAAACAAAATGAGTTTCTCAAAACTTGTTTTAGCCAAGACTGGGGTGAAAAGCCAACAAAAAACCTCTGGTTGCGTGGGCATGTGTCAAGTCATCAAAGGGTACCCGTTTGGGCCCACCAAAGGCTAACCGCTTTTTGGATGGAGACACTTCGGTATATCACACTTCATCCCATTTGTTTCCAATAATACACCCATTCTATCTTGGACACTCGGAAAAAAACAACTCACATAGATGTTCGAAAACCAAGGTTTTCCCATTCAGAAACTGATCTAGACATGGTGGGTTTTCCCCATCTATGTAAACGTTTACTAGATTTGAACCATTACACAAAAAATGCGTTTCACCAATGAATATGGTTCAATGGGAGGATAGATCGGCCCCATTCCTCGGACTCAAAAGAGGAGGATTCTATCCACCGTCCACCATCTCCACCTTCATCTTCCCACGCAGCGTCATGGGCTTGACCTGAGAAGAAACGATGTGTGTTCATCTTTTGTTGGGCCACTCTATGTTTGATTGCTGAAAAGATAGTGCACATGATATAGACACGATTTACAAACAATATGTTTAGACCAAACAGTTGTTATGATATGTGCCTAGGTATATGATCAATAACAATTACAATTGAAATACTCAATAGCCATTTATCCTACATAACAAACCCATTCCCGGGTAAACCCTCAGCATGTGGGATCCATTAAGTATCCACAGACCACAGAGTTTATTGCTGGGGAAAGGATCATCAACCATCATGGGATTCAACAAGCAGAAAGTTCCTGCGGCCGCAATCGTGTGCAGATTTCCCGGCAGCCAATCACGTTTATTAACAATATATTAAAAAGGGTTGAACTTGGTGGGAGGGTAGTTGAATCCCCATGAAATGAGTAGCAAAAATGATACAATTATCCAACCTTCAAACCAACCAAACACATCTGTTGCGGGCCATCTCGTGGCTAAAGGATACATGGCAGCAACATGTAACAACCATGATATGATATGCCATGATCATCCATGATCCATTCCTGTTCTCACAGCGTGCCTGCATTCCTATCCTCCGACCCCTCTCTTAAATGGCCCAAACTGGTCAACTCATACCTATGGCTCAATGATTTCGAAATTCCCAGCATGATGGCCATTCGTTACACCGGCAAGAGACCCCAAACAGTGTGGGGGGTGGGAAGTCGATGTGCCAGATACAAGCAACAGCAGCTACATGGAACAGCAACAAATGAGGTTGGACATCATCGCAACGCGACCATGCCAGAAGAACTTTCATACAAGCACCAATGCAGAGTCTGCAGAGCATCTTCGACAGCTTAATGCAAGGACCTCTTGAGGAGGATTTCACAGGATCACCACAAGGTCTTCTCAAAAGTACCTGCACGAAGTACGACATCATGTAAGGACACCTAGAAGATTTCACCGGGACCTCGTCAAGAGCTTCTCACAAGGACCTGTACAAGATCATGAAAAGGCCTCTGACGGCGATCTCCACAAGAGCTTCTCACAAGGATTTGTAAAAGACCTTGACCCCTAAAAGAAGCTCACAAGATCGTCATAAAAGGACCTGCTGCTGCGGGAGCGGATCTTATTAGATCTTGATACAGGAACCTCCCAAGAGCCTCCCACAAGAGCTTTCATGCAAGCACCTCTAAGACATGGCATCTACAAGATCTTCATGCAAGGATCTCTTAGAGAGGATCTCACCAAGATCTCCACAAGATCTTCTGTTAACATCTTAGAGAGGAATTTAGCAGGATCTCCACTTCCGAGAAAATTTACAATGAACAGGCCGCAGACCAAGAGCCCGCGGCGCAGACTTTGTGGGAGTCTGCGCAGTCGAAATGCACATGGACATCTCACAAGAGCAATTTTATGCGATAATTTGCAGGAAAAATGCCGCGCTCCAAGATCGGGACAACCTCGCGGCGCAGACTTTGTGCAAGCCTGCGCAGTCGAAATGCAAATCCCTCAGTGTGGACACACTGTTTGGGGAAATTCACTTTGTTTCACACCCAGGACACCCAACTGACCCAACTGACCCTCGACTTCTCCTTTTTCCCTTTCAATCGAAACTTTCATTGAGTTCGTTGAAGATACTTCGAAACCATGGTTGGACCATGGTTTTCACCCGGACCCGTAATCGTCTTCAAAATCGTCAAAAATCGTCATAACGGGTCTCCAAATTTCAAAAATCTTCAAAAACTCTTCGCCCTCCCCGTTTTTGGGTCGAAATCGGCTCTGGAAATCCGATTTTTTCACACCAAGCGGCTGAAGTGATCGCCGAAGTGAAGCCCATGGTGCCCGGGGCTCATGTGCCCATGGCCCATGTGTCGACTGCCATGCCCCGGCCCCACGTGCACCGTGTGGCCTATGTGGCCATTGGGCATGTAGCTGCCCAGCCTGGCAAGGCTTGGAAAACTCAACATAATTCAACCACGTGTTGGCTTTTGTTGGTTTCAACACCCCATGAACTACATATGTATATACGCGTATATACGTATAAACATACATGTGTAGTACATGTTTATATATATATATATATACATACATACACCATTCACCTTTCACCTTCATACTCATGCACCCTACAGTAGAGAAATTAATTATAAGACAGCGTAGCCGACGAATTGGTGCACCCCCTTCTAGAGATTTGCAAAGTACTATGGGTCAATTATTCACCAAGACAATTGCCAGCAGGTATATGTACTAGATGATTTGTAAATGGATGCAAAGGCATTACTTCAATCAAAACGACAAGATGTTTTTATGATTGAGGATTTGAGGTAGTTTGGTTCAGTGGTGCATCCCAAAAACTAATTGAACCCATTGTCAAGTCTGATGATATTAGCCAATCAGACATGAACTGTTCCAAATCCGGCAGGACACAACCAAATTTTGACGGCTGAAATGTTCCGAAATCATCTCCCAGGACCATGTGATGACCGACTGGTGATGTAGACAAGAATTTCGAAATTGGATGTTTGTGTGCATATATAAGTGTATATATATACATAACGGGTATATATATATATGTATGTGCCTTAATATGTGTATATACGAGTCTATTTTTAAGTGTGTGTGTATATATACATATGATCATATAAGTATATATAAGTGAACTATATATCATATATTACATGTACGTGTATATATATATATCATCAGAGTTATTCGCCATCTTGAAAACAGAAACCAATGGTCAAAAGGAGTCCCCCATTTTAGGCAACCCAAGGTTTGAATGGATCTCTACATGTTTCCCCGTAGATGCCAAGCATAACTGCTAACTTCTAGCATTCCCAATCGTCCAAAGGGTATGTCTGATAATGGAGTAGGCCGCCAGTTCCACGTTTTTTTCTACGGGAAAATGATGGTAATACATGGTAATACCCTACTTGTTGGAATCTTTAACCCCAAACATCACTGAAATGTTTTTCCGGCCAAAATGAAGGGTCGGATAAATATTACATCAAACGCGAACATTTTTTGTGGTTTCATTGGTACAGTACCCCATTTGTGAGAAAGTCTAGTGGCCTGAGTTTCAAGCCCAAGAGGTTTTGCGACGCCGATGAAAAAAGCGCCGTGCACGGCCACGTTTCTGCCGCGCACTGCCGCTTGCTGCCGCACCATTGGCTGAGAGCCAAAGTTTTGCCGATGACAAAAACTGGGACGGATCAGGATGGATCGGAGAAACCCAAAAGTGGAAGATCAAGAGGGCGATAAATTGTTCATGTAAATTTAACATAGAACCATCCAGGATCCAAATTCTTGAGCCGATTTTGAGCCATTGCCAAATGCAAGGCATTGAGATGAAACAAGATACATCAAGTACCATGTTAGCAGGATTTGTGCCACCAAGTTTGAGGAAACACAAACTGGTTTGATGGTTGACCTACACTGATGAACACCAGCTGCTACAACCTACACAAAAACTCACGGTATATCTAGATATGCTAGTTGTATCCTACTGTTGTTCTTCAAATTCTCAATCTCCATTGCTTAACACGTTCAACTTCCATGCTGTTGCTCCCGTCTAGTGATGAACCATGTTATCAGGAAATTACCAAACTCTTCAACGGATAAACATTGTCTAGTCCATTTTCAATCAGTATGTTGAGCCTGTGATCAGGTCATATGTCCATTATTTGGACAAACTGATAAAGGACAATTCACAATAGCCATAATAATCTGTATCTCGGCATTTGTCCATTAAAACATTGGCCTTGATGAAAAATTGGATAATTACCCGAAATCAAATTGTTGAAACCCTCTTTTGTCCTATCGACATGGCTATATATTAAATGAGTGGGTATACATCGTATCAAGTGGGTTATGCATATAATATAATGTTATATCCCCGTCACATATCCTATATTGTATCCCCATTCAACCACTATATTCATTCGTCAAATCCCCATTTATGATGGTAAAACTCCCACAAACAAAACCACCTCATTTTTTGGGTTTTAATTCCTATAAAACCAACATGTGTCTTGATTAGATCCCATAAAACCAACATGTTTCGTGGTAAAAAAAATAATGATAATAATAATGAATAGCATTTGTTTGACCGCTAAACCACCATGGCCCTCCGATGCCTGGCTTCTGCAAAAAGTTCTGAGACTTGGGCATCCACCATCACCGTTTTCACGCGGAAGGTGATCATTCGTTGACGCAAGGTCATCCTGGGCACCGCGGTGCAACCCTGCCGAATGCCGAATGTCTATTTAGACATGATATATTTGTGTATTTATAATATACATATATATATATATATCACACACATATATATATATATAATTATAAGTTTGTAGGATCTTGGTACATAGACATAGAATGTATATGTATATGAGATCTAATCCTATATATTCATAATATTAATCAATGTTATACAATATTTCTATAATCGAGGGGTCCCTCAAATAAGCGAACATCCATCGGTTGAATTCTGGTGGTGATTGGGGTGAACCCAGTGCCACACCAGATCAATTCTGGGGCTTGTCAATAACCATGGTGGGGTCATCTAAATAGCTAAGTTGGTTTATATAATTTCTACATATATATATATATATGTATGGTACCCGCCCCCAAGACCTACCTTTCAAACAAATTTAGTGGTATTTACAGCGTTTTTCTTAACATTTTGAACTCTTAAACTTAGGGCATTTTTTGGTGATCAAGAATTGCATTTGTTTTGCAAGTTTGTTCCCATCCCACCCTTCCCTAAGTACATCGGATTCAAGATTCAAGATTCAAGATCCCAAAAAGACTTCTTGAATCCGACGGGGCAAGATTCAAGATTCAAGATCCCAAAAAGACTTCTTGAATCCAAGGGGCTAAGGATTCAAGATTGATTCAAGATCCAAAAAAATCTTCTTGAATCCGAAGGCCTTCAGCCAAAGAGATTGGATTGTTTTTTTTTCTTTTTCTGAGCCTTGAATCGTGAATTTTGAATCCAAATACTTAAAATAATATTAGTCACCAGAAATTGTATTTTGTTCAATCTCTTGCATTTTTTTGCAAATGATCGGCCTGTCTGCTAAGGACATTCCTCAAATAAACTTGTTTATCCTGGAAAAGAAAATTCTATAAAACCCATCTTTTCTCTGCGTTCCAAACAAATCAACCAACTTTGGCAAAAATAACGAAAAACATAAAAAAAATGCAACAAAGGTAATTAGATTCATCCTTCTGCAATTTTAACCAGTAATTTCTTTTAACAAACAAGAAGGAAAAAAACATAAGAAGTAAAAATACATGAACTCATCCGATAGCAATACGTTTTTATCTACAAATCAATTCAAACTTTCCTAACAAACTGTATTAGAAAGGGTTGCAGGTAGATCGGCAAAGAAAAACCTTCGTTTAAACAATCATTGTTGCAATTTATGTTTAGAAAAAAGGTAATAGACTATAAACACCCGATGCTACCAAAGTTCACATCACAAAATGGTAGAATATTATCATGAAAAAACAAACAAATCAATCTGAAAAAAAAACATATTCAAGATTAAAAAAACAATTTGATTAACTTAAAACTAGATCCTCAGAATGAGCTAAAAACAACCAATAAAAATAGGATCTTTAGAAGTAAAAATAAATATTCACACAATGCTAGAAACTCCTATAATACAAAAAAAAAAGCACACAATTAAGAACTACAAAAAAGTAAGACAATTTATAGTATGACAAAGATTTAAAAACATGATCCAGAGTTTTTTACTTATTAATTTAATATAATCAAAATCATGTATGTTTAACAAATAATATATCTAATTCAAGCACTCCTGGTTTTAAAGCAATGAAATTATAAGATCATCTACATTATACAGATTTTAAAAATGAATTACTACAGCAAACAAATATCAACTCTTCTAGAAAAAAAGATTGTAGATGCTGAAGAAAAGGCTAATGGAAATAACGTGGATTCACAAAAACACATAATACAATTAATTAACATCAAATGAGAATATTATTGTTTATTGTCAATTTACTATGCACAGCTTGATGGAATGTTTTGAAATTGTAGGAGGAGTAAAAAGGTAATTACACTATAAAATCACTATGTCTAAAAAATTATAACTGGAGATTATTCTTATACAATATCTATTGTACTTTTTACAGCTTTATTATCTGCAAAATCTTGCGGAAAATGAAAATGTAAAATTTCAAGATGCATTAACTATATCATCTAATCTTGCACAAAGCTCAGCTTTGATCGAAGCTAAAAGGTTTCAAATAGCTACGGGAAATTTAGTAAACATGAATTCCACCAGTAGTCATTAAAAAAAACTACCTTACAAAAAGTGGTATTCATCGAAATATATATATATAAATAATATGCTATACTCTGTTGCAAAGACAGATAACAAAAATTCAACCCACCTAGTCCCCTAATCATATTGCTGCAAATCCTAAAGGTGATGTAAAACACCAAATGCTGTAGAAGATATTGAAAAACATACTTGCAAGAATCAGATAATAGACAAAAAATATTGTTGATATATTAAACATGACTGAACACATACAAAAGAAAACATTAAATATAATATAATGAAAAACATATGTCAAATATAGATGTTACAGCGCTATGCTGCAGCTACATATGTGGGCAGGATGTGTCCAGGCGCATGCCCAAGATACTTTCCTGATGCAGTGCTACAATAGGTGATAAGATAAGAAGCAAGACAAGGCATTCAAGGACATAACTGCTACACAAAAGGTAGGTCTTGGGGGGGTGCATATTAACATTTAATAACCCCATGGTTCATTAGATGATAATGATTATACCATTCTGTTTGAAACAGCAAAAGTCAAGGACCGGCTGCTCTGTAAAACACCTAGCCTTCAGAAGGTGCCCCAGATGGGCTCTTTGTCCCACTGAACAGTGCTTGTTTCAGGTTGTGTAAATCATTTGGGTCACACATTACTCACATAAAAAAAACGGCCAATAATGCTAGAGGATGTTGGAATACAGTGTTGAAGATTCAAGTGGCATGTTTGATTTCATATTCTGCCTTCTCACACCTTGTCCATGTCTGACCTGTCAGTTTCTGGCATGACAAGTTGTCCATGCCCGACAGCCAATGTTGGCAATGCTATTGGAAGGATTCTTGTAGATGAGAATATATGATAATCATAGATTTTCATAGTGATGAGACCTGATAGTGCAAAATATGTTCAAACATGTTCAACCATGTTTTTTTCCAGCATGGTTGGGATATATTGGGATAGTCCTCAAATCTGGATGGACAAAAATGAAATAGGCAACCAGCTAAGGGTTACATTCACAGGAACTAATTTGTCAAGTACAATCCCAGTTTCTTCCTTTCATCCAAATTCTTTGGTCAACCAAATGCAAACACAGGAGTTTCCACCACAAATCGACATACTAAGATTTTCCAACAAGATTTTGCATTGTCTTAAAATAAGGTATCCAAAAATGTTGATCATCTACTTAAGAACAAACCATTTGGGGGTATCACCGCTTTCTGGACGATAACCTGCTTACGGGAGGCATGGCACAGAATGGTCCAAAAAAATTGGAGGTTCATCAATTCAATTTGGGCGTGATTCATGGTGATGTGCTTTATTTTTCTTGGAGAAACAAGCAATCCCATCTGGACAAATTACAATATGAATATAATGTACATATACAAAGAATATATATATATATAAATATGAATATGAAACTGTATGGTTTTTGTAAACCTTAAATAAACCCATCTTTGGGTTGGTTCCCACGAACATTGGGAATTCTGCTGGACTGGTTTCATCTCATTTCATCCCATCACTTCACCCTGAGAAATATATGGGCCAAAGATGTCATGGAAAAAATCACCATATGTCTGATTATCTGGTGGTTATTTGCTGGTATGTATATACCCAATGTTCAGTCAAACTGCAAACATCCTATCAACATATATATTAATCTATCAAGTTGCTTGCATATGATTGCATATTCATTATAAAATCCAACGAAATACCACCGTGAGAAAACATGATATTCACTCCATTTGAAAACATGATATTCACTCCATTTTTCTCTGGTCAAATCCTGTAAAGCCAACCATATTTGTCGCCCAGGATCTGTTTGTCGCCTCGCCGACTTCTGGCTGGGATCACAATGCAACAGCCTGGAAATTCATGGTGGTTTCATGTGACGGAAAAATGGTGGTTTAATGGGAAATATATATATATAAGATATTATAAATCATATATTATATTATATTATACTATATTATATCATATTATATTATATATTATATTATATTATATATTATATTATATATGATATTATATATTATATTATATATTATATTATATTATATTGTATTATATTATATATTATGTTATATTGTATATGATATTATATATTATATGATGTTATATATTATATAATATATTATATAATATATTATATAATATATTATATTATATTATATATTTTATATTATATTATATATTATATATTAAATATTATATATATAATATTATATTATATATATTATATATTATATATTATATATTATATATTATATATTATATATAATATATTATATATTATATATAATATATTATATATTATATATAATATATTATATATTATATATTATCTATTATATATTATATATTATATTATTTATATTATATTGATATATATATATAGTATTATAACTATGACTATAACCATGAAAACATGTGATTTTGTATGATTTTGTGGGATGTAAGCACCACACATTGTGAAGAATGGTGGTTTGACCATCAAGTATGTGGATTTAATCCATGAATCATGGGGATATCAATGGGGATGTCTCACCAAAAAAAATGGGATGCCAAGCAATGGCTGCTGATTCAAACACCTATCATATATCAATAATTACAATTAGTATCAATTAGTCAATGGATGATCTTCATCCCATTTGGGGCGGGAATGAAAGAATGAAACTACCCAACAATCTGATGATATTTTCATTCATCACAAAAAGATAGAACTTGGAACCTGTGGATTTTCCGTATTGTTTTGTTTCCGAGAGAGCTTGCCTCTAAAATCCGTTCAAGTATGCCGGAAATTCGAGGTGAGAAATTGCGATGCCTTGTCCTGCCATTCTTTGGAAATGTTCTTCTACGAGTACAATGGCTGGCAAACCTCTACAAGCTCTTGATTCCTTCAGATGTCACCGTCACCCTCCAGTAGTCAAACATCATTGCAAGTTTAAAGTTTGCAGATCACTTGACTTATGGTGAGATGACACATTGGAATTTTCCATTGCTAGTTTACCCCATTGGGCGGGATTTGTGGGATGTGCGCTTGTGTTGGTTTATTACGTGCAAACATAAATATATTAGGTGCTATGCAAATTATACTAATTCACCAACAAATAAGATTGAATGTTGACTATAGTTTACACCCAGAACGCAACATATGATAACATGTGTCGCAAAATCACCCTACCAAGCTTACCCTCAAACAATGATAGACAACCGTTGGCCCGGTGGTCCAACCACCGGCTGCATCGATGGCAAAATGCCCGGATCTGTGAGCCCCGTACCGTCTTCCACGACCTGGCTGACACACACATATATATATAACATACATCAACAAACAAACAACCGTGGGTACAATTGGGGACCATCAATATATATCAATATCATCATTCCATATCAATATTCCAATTATTAATCCATAGGATAGACAAATCAACGTGGCACAGCACCTGCGAGGTCTTCGCTTCCAGCTGCTCAAACGAGGCCACGGTGGGTACGGCATCCTGGCACCAAGGGCTGGATCAAGGTTCTGCATCGGTTGGATCAATTTGATATCGACACTACGATCAATACGGATCATGATAATGCATATGGATGTGGGTCAAAATGGAAGACCTAGGGGACCACAGATGTTAGTCTAGTTTAGTATTAACCATCCAATTATTGGGGTACCTAATTTTGACCCATACCCATATAATATTAAAGACCATACCTTGAATTCATGATCTTCCCTGGTGTTAGTCCCACAGTTGAGGTTCCAAGCAGTTTCCTGCAGGTCGAATCCGGTTTTGAGATCTGAGACACATCACAGCACAGGTTTTGAACATGGAAGAACACCTTGGATGGTTCAACTATATCAACTATGTTAATTTGATGTATGGTTCAACTACTTTTGGTACCAATGTTCATCAATGTTCTGGGTCCATCCCCCCTGTTTCGAAGCATCTCCACCCTGCTTACGATCCAGGGCGTCCGCCTGCTCTATGGTCTTCCGAATTCCAATGCCGTTCTTTGAGGACAAGTCACCTGGGTGGTGAGGGTCAAATTCAAGATTCAAACAATATCAAAATAGATGAAACAATAACTCGTTGAAGCTCAAAAAATGAAGTTCAAAACCATTAAAAACTCAAACTCAAAACAACTAGTCATGGCTATAGTGATTAAACATCATCAGTTCCCGACATGGACAACACGGATCCACTCAAGGCCCAAGTTTCGTGTCGACAACCATTGGTTCATCATGTAAGCAGCTGGTAGCATTGCCTACAACATGGCCTTGTATTAGGAAGCGTGCATTGAGAGACTCCGTGCGTGAGTTGTGGGGCGCCCTTTTAGTAGGACATGTTCAGTTGTTTGCGGGTTATTCCTTTACTATAATCTATCAGACTCAGACTGTAATATTACGGGCAAGCTCCTCGATTGGCTCGCGCCGTCCTTCGGCTTGTCTTCGAGGGTCACAAAAAACACTGTTCTATTGGACGAAATGCATACGGTGATTATGTGCCTGGAGCCATGATAGGAAATGTGTTGAACAATATCACAATATCGTCACCAAATCAAAGGTTTCAACCCTGAAAATTTAACCCTAACACACCCTAAGACCCATCATGATTAAACTGTTTATATATATCTGTTTGTAATGCTCAAAATTGCCGAACGAATCGGTGCAGAGACGGTCCATCCTGAGGCCACGGCGAATCGAAAGCACCGTAGGAAGCCTCGATGTTTCAATGATTGAATGCGACTGGGTTCCATGTTTAACCCCAAATCTAGGATGAAACCATCTTCAGTTCCATTTTTTCCCACCTGCCAGGTGAGGGTCTCTAGATTTATCAGAGTTACTTACAGCTACTTCCTCCTCCTGCGAGCTCCTCACTGAGATCTGGCGCTCGCGGTTGAGGTCCGGCAGTGCCCATAGCAGAGAGAATCTCAGAATAGATGCCAGATAGAATGCAACGGAATGTCAGATAGAATGCCAGAATAGATGCCAGAAAGAATGTCAGAATAGATGCCAGATAGATTATCAGAAAGAATGCCACAATGCAAACAGAATGTCAGAGAAAATGTCAGAATAGATGCCAAATAGGATGCCAAATAGAATGCTAGAATAGAATATCATAAAATATATGCCATATATAATACTTCCAGATGAGATGTCAGAAACTATGACAAAATCATGTCACGGGGGATCACTCGAAGTAAAGTAAATATTTTACATTTTCCCCGAAGCCCAAAGATATCAGAGTTTCCCAAACGTGGATCCGGGTGAATGCAGTGTTTGAATCACAGGTTATATAAGGGGATTCTAGTTCTAGAAAACCAAGGTGATATGATATAGTATTGTAATTTATTGTATGGGCGTATGGCCCACAAAAATGGGGTTCGCCTTAGACTTAGATCATCTTTGACCTCATATACCAGAAATGCAGATACGCCCCAACAAAATGGAATACCGATTTTTTTTTGTGCGGAAAGTGGTGATCAGTCATGAGATTTTGCGGTACTCAATTTTCCCCATATTTCAACAAACAAATGGAAGTGTCTTGGAATGCGGGCGGGATTCAAGGCAACCCCCAATGGAATATGGATAATTATGGCCAAATATAAGTCACCGGTCACAGTCAACGGTTCTTTGTTTCTATCTGTACTCAGATGACCTGGATATTTCACCAAGCAAAAATGGCAAGACGAACATCCAAGGCAGGCTGATCTGGTTGGTCCCGCAGGCAGGTTAGCAACCAGTGACTCAAGCATACTTGTTCGTCAATCTTAGATTCCTGCAGAAAGGGGAAACATACATGCGCTGGTCAATATGTATATATACACGTAGATGTGTATGTATATATATATATATAAATATAGATGTAGTATATGTTATATACCCCCATGCAAATCCCTTTAACTATGGCACAAGATTTTCCAGTCTTAAACTCGACAGCTGGCCCCCTGGGATCCCCTGGGCACTCAGGCTTGGAGTCTGACCCCGCAGGCACCTGATCTACGAAGCGCTGAACAAAACAATCAAGACTGGGCGACTGGGTAATATGGGGTATCTCTGGTAATTTCACATATGACGGTTTGCCAAAATGTCTTTTCCTGGTTTGGTTGATAAATCGTAATTCCTTGCGTGCCGCTTCATATTGTGCCTTTAAAACCATGACTGACCTAAATAGTCTGAAACCCAGCATTTTATCTTTCATGTTTGAAGCCGTAGCTAAAACCTGCAGTAAATGCTAGCGCGCGCCTATATGAAGTGGGTGCCGCTGCTAGTTATTAGTGGTGGAACTGGAATATCTGCAGAGCTGGTCGTTGCCTTGGCTGTCACTGTTGCTTTTGTCAAACAGACAGGATAAACTATAAGTTCTCTGGTGGCGACTGGGTCACGGGTCAACCAAAACCGCTTTTTGAAATTTTTGCTAGTGCATTGCTAGCGGGGATCTAGCTTGTAAAATTACGTACAAATTTGCAAAGTTGAGCCACAACCTCAAAAATATAGGAAAATTGTTGAGTAGCACAGAAATTCACTAAGACATCCTTAGGATTAAGGAGCTAAGTCCAAGTTTTATAATCCCTTCCCCCTATTACTAAAACCCCCCAAAATTTCAGGTTGGCCAGGTGGCCGACTTTGAATTGATCCCCTTTAGAAAACAATTTAAAAATAAAACTACCATTTGTGGATTTCGCCCCCTAATAAAAACTAGTTCACCCCGGGGTGTTTATTATTAGGCTCCGTGAAAATGTTAGTTTTTTATATTAGGATTTTTAATTTAATATTAGGGGGAAGCCTCGAAATCCAATGTTTGGCAATATTTTAATTGCGTTATAAAAGGAAATTTAATTGATTTTGAAATCGGAAAAAATAGTTGTTTTATTAAGGTTTTAAATTTATTAATAGGGTCCGCTTCGAAATCCAATTTTTGGCAATATTTTAATTGCGTTATAAAAATAAATTTAATTGATTTTGAAATCGGAAAAATAGTTGTTTTACTAAGGTTTTAAATTTATTAATAAGGTCCGTTTCGAAATCCAATTTTTGGCAATATTTTAATTGCGTTATAAAAGGAAATTTAATTGATGTTGAAATCGGAAAAAAAAAAAAATATTAAGGTTTTAATTTTATTAATAAAGTCCGCTTCAAAATCAATTTTTTGGCAATATTTTAATTGCGTTATAAAAGGAAGTTTAATTGATGTTGAAATCGGAAAAAAAAATATTTTTTATTAAGGTTTTAAATTTATTAATAAGGTCCGCTTCAAAATCAATCAAATTTTTGGCAATATTTTAATTGCGTTATAAAAGGAAATTAATTGGTTTTGAAATCGAAAAAAATACTATTGTTTTATTAAGGTTTTAAATTTATTAATAAGGTCCGCTTCAAAATCAAATTTTTGGCAATATTTTAATTGCGTTATAAAAGGAAATTAATTGGTTTTGAAATCGAAAAAAATAGTATTGTTTTATTAAGGTTTTAAATTTATTAATAAGGTCCACTTCAAAATCAAATTTTTGGCAATATTTTAATTGCGTTATAAAAGGAAATTAATTGGTTTTGAAATCGAAAAAAATAGTATTGTTTTATTAAGGGTTTTAATTTAGTATTAGGGTTCCATAATAATAAATACCACCCTAATAATAAAAACTACCGGAGGTGTTTATTATTTGGGGGGGCGGGGGCGTTCTGTATTAGGAAGGGATTATACATTTTGACTGTTCTTCATGTTGAAATAACAAGCAAACAGGAACTCGAAAACATATCCGTGAACATAGATGTGAGAAACAAAAAAAAACTAGCGCAAACCTAGCGGGTTTGCTAGCGCTGCCTTGCAGAATTGGTAAATGTAGCTGCGTGCCGCCTCATAACGAAGAGGAAAAACCACTAGGTCCGCACTAATTATCAACAACTAGTACAAAACTTCTGTCAACTATTTTTGGCAAATGGTCATATGGAAAATGGCTTGTTTTTGGGTGACTCACATGTACTTAAAACAAGATGAAGCCCACGAACCCGAATGCTCACACGTATGTTAATGGTACAGATGTCAAAACACATGGTTATGCAGTCACGCACAATACCTTTCTGCAATATTTTTTTGAACAGTCTTGTACATGTTTCCCTTGTTACCAGTCTGCAGTGTGGAGTGGAAAGTGTAGAGTGTGGAGTGCGGAGTGTGAAGTAAGGAGTGTGGAGTGTAAAGTGTGGAGTGGGAAGCGTAGAGTGTGTAAAGTGTAGAAGGCGGAGTGTAAAGTGTAGAGTGTGGAGTATGGAGTGTAAAGTGTAGAGTGTGGAGTGTAGAGTGTGGAGTGTGGAGTGTAGAGTGTGGAGTGAGGAGTGTAAAGTGCAAAGTGTGGAGTGTGGAGTGTGGAGTGTAAAGTGAGGAGTGTAAAGTGTGGAGAGAGAGTGTGGAGTGTAAAGTGAGGAGTGTAAAGTGTGGAGTGAGGAGCGTGGAGTTTGTAATTGTAGAGTGCGAAGTGTAGAGTGTAAAGTGTAGAGTGTGGAGTGTAGAGTGTAGCGTGTGGAGTGTGGAGTGGAAAGTGTAGAGTGTGGTGTGTAGAGTGTGGGGTGTGGAGTGTAAAGTGTGGAGTGTAGAGTGTGGAGTGTGGAGTGTAAAGTGTAGAGTGTGGAGTGTGGAGTGTAAAATGTGGAGTGAGGAGTGTAAAGTGGAAAGCGTGGAGTGTAAAGTGTGGAGTGTAGAGTGCATAGTGTAGAGTGAGTGTAAGTGTGGAGTGTAGAGTGTGGAGTGTGGAGTGTAAAGTGTGGTGTAAAGTGTGGAGTGAGGAGTGTCAAGTGTGGAGTGTGGAGTGTTGAGTGGAAAGTGTGGAGTGTGAAGTGTGGAGTGTAAAGTGAGGAGTGCGGAGTGAGGAGTGTAAAGTGGAGTGGAGTGAGGAGTGTAAAGTGTGCAGTGTGTGGAGTGTAAAGTGTGGAGTGAGGAGTGTAAAGTGTGGGGTGTGGAGTGTGGAGCGTAAAGTGTAGAGTGTGGAGTCTGGAGTGGAAAGTGTAGAGTGTGGTGTGTAGAGTGTGGAGTGTGGTGTGTAAAGTGAGGAGTGTAAAGTGGGGAGTGTGGAGTGTAGAGTGTGGAGTGAGGAGTGTAAAGTGTAAAGTGTGGAGTGTGGAGTGTAAAGTGTAGTGTGGAGTGCGAAATGTGGAGTGGAAAGTGTAGAGTGTGGTGTGTAGAGTGTGGGGTCTGGAGTGTAGAGTGTAAAGCGCAGTGTAGAGTGTAAAGTGTAGAGTGTAAAGTGTAAAGTGTGGAGTGTAAAGTGTAAAGTGTGGAGTGTAAAGTGTGGAGTGTGGAGTGTGGAGCGTAAAGTGTAGAGTGTGGAGTCTGGAGTGGAAAGTGTAGAGTGTAAAGTTTGGAGTGAGGAGTGTAAAGTGTAAAGTGTGGAGTGTAAAGTGTGGAGTGTGGAGCGTAAAGTGTAGAGTGTGGAGTGTGGTGTGTAAAGTGAGGAGTGTAAAGTGTGGAGTGAGGAGTGTAAAGTATAAAGTGTGGAGTGTGGAGTGTACAGTAAAGTGTGGAGTGTTGGAGTGCGGAGTGTGGAGTGGAAAGTGTGGAGTGTGGAGTGTAAAGTGTGGAATGTGGAGTATAGAGTGTGGAGTGAGGAGTGTAAAGTGTAAAGTGTGGAGTGTGGAGTCTAAAGTGTAAATTGTGGAGTGTGGAGTGTAAAGTGTAGAGTTTGGAGCGCGGAGCTTCCCCCATAGACACGGCGACGCCACAGGAAAACCAGACACGTGGGTGCAAAAAAACGAGCATTTCGTGCAAGACTTCCTCCAATTTTGATATTTTCGACACGTTATCAAACAAGTTTGGAATGTCACAAAGTGCCACGCCTGCCACGCAAAACGACATGACAACCTGCTTGGACACATTCGAATAGGAGATGTTTTCCAGCTTCCCCCATAGACACGGCGACGCCACAGGAAAACCAGCGACTCGAGACAAGACACGTGGATGCAGAAAAACCAGCATTTCGTACGAGGCTTCCTCCAATTTTGACATTTTCGAAACATCATCAAACAGGTTGGAATGTCACAAAGTGCCACGCCTGCCACGCAAAACGACATGACAACCTGCTTGGACACATTCGAAAAGGAGAGGTTTTGCAGCTTCCCCCATAGACACGGCGAAGCCACAGGAAAACCAGCGACTCGAGACAAGACACGTGGATGCAGAAAAACCAGCATTTCGTACGAGGCTTCCTCCAATGTTCACAGTTGGCAACATGACAAAAGGACAAGTTTTGCAGCTTCCCCCATAGACACGGCGAGGCCACGGGAAAACCAGAGACGCGAGACGAGACAGGTGGGAGCACCAAAACGAGCATTTTGTGCGAGGCTTCCTCCAATTTTCACACTTTGTAGCTTCAAAATCGACGTTTTCCTACGAGTTTTCCTTAGAACCTGAAAAATTGCAACATCAAAATCGATGTTTCGTGCGAGGCTTCCGTGAATTTTCAGCACATCACACAAAATGCCACGCCTGCCACGGAATTTGCACCTTGTCACCACTTGACGCAGCCCTGCCAATGCGATTTGCAAAAAACACGCAACAGGACACGTCTAAAGTGCTGCGCCTGCCACGAAAAATGACGATGGACACGTCCAAAGTGCTGCGCCTGCCACGAAAACTGCAACACATCTTCTGAAAACGTCGCAAAAGTATTGCGCCTGCCACGCAAAACGACTTTCGACACGTTCCAGAACACGTCTGAATGTCACGAAGTGCCATGCCTGCCACGCGAAACGAAGCAACCAGACGTCTGAAACCTCCAAAAAGGACCACCTCTGCAAAACTTCCCATAGGCACGGCCATACGGGGATCGCGCGAGTTGCGAACGGTTGCGACCGTGAACGCAACGTCGAGCGAACACACCCTCAACCCCCAGACCTCCAGAGTGAAACGGGAACCCTTGCTACGCATTCGGGAAAATGTTATTTTCCATTGCCATGTTTAAGATTAGCGGAGGGTTGTATTTCTGGGCGATACACTGTAATCGGGATATGATGATATAATCTATCATGTGGTTGGGAAACTCACATCGTAGTTCCAAACAGCTCCCCGTGCGGTAGGGAATATGGATACCCCTCAAGGATAGAAATGGGGGATACCACTCAAAAAATGCAATTTTAATAGGCAAAATGATGATAACCTTCATTTTGTTGGGAAGACTATATATTATATGTTGTCAACTAAACCCATATAGGGACATGAAGAATTGGGATAATACGTATGATATGATGGAATGTAATGGGGAATAATGGGTATATTATGTATCATTAAGATATAATCAGTACATGGGAATATAGATGGTGATATCATTTTGGGATACTGTACAATGGAACTTCTGGTGATTAAAAAAGGAAGAATGTGTCTATATAATAAGGAAGTATATAAAATTATAAAATCGGAATATATAAATGGGGGTATGTATGACGAACCTTGACTAACTGTGCAGCTTGGATGTGCTTGGTCGTTCATCCTACTTTCGAGTGCACGTTTTATAATGACCTGGTTTCGATTTGGATAAGAAGGATTGTAATGGATTATATATAGTGCACACTGCTCACTGCACACATATTCGGGGTCATAATTAACACACTGAGTGGCAAGGTAAACCCTCAAGTACTGTAGGTATATCAACCACACAAACATGGAAATCGGAGCATTTTAACAATACAAACGAAGCATTTGAACCTGCCAAAATGGGGAAAGTATGGTTAAGAACAAGACATTCAAGACATTAAGCAACAATGCTAGGGAAGTTTTATGGCAACCTCAATCAGGGCCTTGCCATCTGGATGCTTCTTGTTCCACTTCCAAACATCCCTCTCTACTAGGATCTTTAAAAACTTGCTGAGAACGGGATTCCGATTGTGGGTCAGTTCATAATCCTATCCCCTACGAGCAAAGTTTATTAGTATAAATCCCTACATAGCCATCAATATCAGCCAACTGCTTCCAGGCCAAAGCCTCCTCTGGCAAGGTTTGGTGCAAGGAAATCTCAGCCTCGTCCAGTCCAGTGGATGAATTTTGGGGTTCCTAAATGTTCAAAGAAACCCGAATACGAATGAATATGAGCAATAGTCAAGTAGTTGGGGGGGTTGATCGTATCAATATGTTTCAACCACTCGTCCAAAGCTCTTTGGATGTCAAAACTCATGTCAAGACTCTTGACCGCTTTCAAGCCCTGGACAAACGTTTTTAAAGAGTGTACCCGGTAACCCTCTGGTAATCCAACTGTGCACTAACATAGCCATGGAATCCATGGCCATGCTGGGCCATGCTCAATGGCCATAAATCATCTACAAATGGCTCATTTTCCCATGGCATCCCATGGCCATGTGTTTTCCCAAGCCGCCAGGCGTGGTGTTTTGAGGCAGCATCGTAGTCCAACACTACCTGCAAGCCGTGGCGAATGGAGTGGTTGAGGCTGCGGCGAATGCCCTGGATGATCAGTTCCATCCCTGTGGTTCCAAGTACCTTCTTGGGAAGTACTTGAGGTATGTTTTCAGGGGTTAAGTACTACCTTGAAGTGTTTGGATCCACAGGCTTTATCTTTTATGGTGCAGAGTAGAAAAAACATGAAAAACTCCTGCAATCATCATGCTGGGTTTCAACCAACAGTATAGCCAGCGTTTTTTTTTGGGCTGTACATAGGTGACCAACAGTGAGATCAGGCCAAAACTTGAGCCCTGGCTAACACATATGCATAATAGACAATGAGATACATATACAAATATCAAAAACACACATGTAACTAGATAATCATATATACAGCCATCTATTCATATAATATCACCTATATTCCTTTATATAGGTATAATATCATATATGTATATATATATGAATATCTGTACACCTAAAAGATCCTACAAGTACACCCCCTTTCCGATACACAGCCAGTCTGGCCGCGCCTCGTTTTCGCGGGCACGTCCAAGTCGGAACGAATCCCCGGGTCTCGGTGGCAGCTGGAACCCGTTTTGGATAACCAAAAAATAGCCGTTTTCATGGAACAATGTGGAAACATGATGACACAATGATGAGAAAATGATGACACAATAATGACAAAATGATGAGAAAATGATGACACAATAATGACACAATGATGAGAAAAATATGACACAACAATGACACAATGATGAGAAAATGATGACACAATAATGACACAATGATGAGAAAATGATGACACAATAATGACACAATGATGAGAAAATGATGACACAATAATGACACAATGATGAGAAAATGATGACACAATAATGCCACAATGATGAGAAAATGATGACACAATAATGACACAATGATGAGAAAATGATGACACAATAATGACACAATGATGAGAAAATGATGACACAATAATGACACAATGATGAGAAAATGATGACACAATAATGACACAATGATGAGAAAATGATGACACAATAATGCCACAATGATGAGAAAATGATGACACAATAATGACACAATGATGAGAAAATGATGACACAATAATGACACAATGATGAGAAAATGATGACACAATGATGAAAAAAATAATGACACAATAATGACACAATGATGAGAAAATGATGACACAATAATGACACAATGATGACACAATAATGACACAATGATGACACAATGATGAAAAAATGACACAATAATGACACAATGATGAGAAAATGATGACACAATAATGACACAATGATGAGAAGATGATGACAAAATGATGATGAGAAAATGATGACAACACAATGAGAAAATGATGACAAAATGATGACAACATCAGAAAATGATGAGAAAATGATGAGATCAGGATGACAACATAATGAGAAAATGATAACAAAATAACGACAAATGATGACACAATGATGAGAAAATGATGATAGCGCCTCAAAAAAGGGAGCACTCCTTTTTTCAAAAAAAACGACAAACTATGTTTGAAGCTTAAGCCATCTTAAGCCTTCAATGGGCCAAACCATTCCAAGATAAATGGAAACCGAGCACCCGACTTCAACACAATCTTGAGGCCACTCGATTCGTCCTGCCGGTGGACCAACAATGGTGCAGATTTGAGCCTCAAAGTAGCCCTGTTTTCACGGGATATTCAGGTTCGATTGCCCAAGGGATTGCCAAAAAAAAACACGGTGGGGTATGGTCATCGCAGCATGAGGGATTCCTTATAATGGTAATAATACCCTCTGGTAAACTAACATAACTACGGAAAATCACCATGTTCAATGGGTAAATCAACTATTTCTATGGCCATTTTCAATAGCTATGTTAGTTTACCAGAGGGTACTAATAATGGTCATAATAACAATAATAATATGAATGGTAATGGTCAATGAATCCCTATCGGCGAATAGCCATCCCTTGGAGAAAAGACACTGACTTCATATCTTTTCACCATGGCATAGGAGAATGATGCCACGGATGAGGTGAAACCAAGGTGGCTGTTATAATTTATAATTCATAATATGTATATATATATATATTATAATTATATGTATAGATGCCATATATATCCATATATGCCTCCATTTATGGCAAGAATCTTTCTATCAAACCTTGAGCCATTGCTTTCTCCAGCAATTTCTGGTATTGGGTCACCTTAAGCATGGCAACTGCAGTTGTCTAGGGCCTTGAGGTGGGAAACATGACAACCTCCGAAGACACCACCGGATTATTTTAAAAGACGAGTTGTCCACTTCCATGGTTGGTTCAATTAAAGTAAACTGTTATCTAGGGTTATGTGATCATCATAAGTTTGCTTAAGTCCCAGATTCTCTGCGTTAGATCCCAACCCCAATCATTTCACGTGTTTAAAAGCGTGGAACCAAAGATTCCCAATATTTGTGCGCCATCTTGGGCAAAAAGATAGCGATCCTGGATCGGCGATCCACAAATCAGAATTGCAAAACATGGGAATCGAACTTGGCTTGGTATTAGAAAGAAAACAACCATAGTTCACGAGGATTTTCCCAGCTAACCTCCATGGCTAGGTCACAGGGATTTCCAATGGAAAAGCTAGGCTTTAAAAGGGCCCAGCTCCTGGCCGTTGCGGCAAACCACCACTTGACAACGTTCTTCCTGCCTCAGGGAGAAGGAGCAGGATTATGTAAATGCGATGTACGTTGGTTTTGCATGGTTTTGCATCATAAGAAAAAGGCTGTGGAGGAGAACAGCGGCAAAAACGTTTTTTTTTCATCTGGGACATCTTATGGAATGTATTATATATATATATATGCATATATATATATATCATCAACGAACAAAATGAAAAGTGCCTCTCCGCAATGGAGCATGTAGGGTGATTTCACCAACAAAGAAATTGGATTTGACTGCGGAGAAGGATGATAAATAGTTATGTAACCAACAACAACAACAAACAACAAACAACAAAAACAAAAACAAAAACAACAACAACAACAACAACACCAACACCAACAACAACACCAACAACAACAACAACACCAACACCAACACATCAACAACAACAACAACAAAAACAACAACAACAACAACAACAACAACATCAACAACGACAACGACAACGACAAGGACAGCGACAACGACAGCACAACAACAGCAACAACAACAACAACAGCACAACAACAACAACAACAACGACAACGACAACAACAACAACAGCACAAAAACAACAACAACAACAACAACAACAACAACAACAACAACAACAACAACGACAACGACAACAACAACAACGACAACAACAACAACAACAACACCAGCAGCAACAGCAGCAGCAGCAGCACAACAACAACAACAACAACAACAATAACAACAACAACAACAACATCGACAACGACAACGACAACGACAACGACAACAACAACAACAACAGCAACAGCAACAACAACAACAACAAACAAACAAACAACAAGAACAACAACAACAACAACAACAACACCAACAACAACACCAACACCAACACCAACACCAACAACAACAACAACAACAACAACAACAACAACAACAACAACAACAACAACAACAACAACAACAACAACAACAACAACAACAACAACAACAACAACATCAACAACACCAACACATCAACAACAACAACAACAACAATAACAACAACAACAACATCGACAACGGCAACGACAACGACAACAACAACAACAGCACCACAACAACAACAACAACTACTACTACTACTAATACTACTACTACTACAACGACAACAACAACAACAACAGCACAACAACAACAACAACAACAACAAAAACAACAACAACAACAGCAACAGCAGCAGCAGCAGCAGCAGCAGCACAACAACAACAACAACACCAGCAGCAGCAACAGCAACAGCAACAACAACCATAAAGGAAGAGCCTACCATTTTAATGGGACATCATTGGATATGAGATGGAACCATTCAAAAAATGGGGTGATGTCCCTGAAAAACAGCAGTTTCAATGGGGAATAAGATGATTTGGCAGAATATAAAACCATCATGATAGGTCCAACAGACCCTGGTTCAGGAGGGTCCTGGTTCAGGAGGGTCCTGGGGTATGCTCCAGATGCATAAGTTTATGTTACATATATATATATATATATGTATAATACGGCAATGAAAAACAGACCTCCAATTGTGGATGGTTTATTCTACCCATTTCTGGTAGGTAAAAAAAAACACGGAATTCAGTGTTCTTACTTAGTTTTCTGCGTTGATGCCATGTGGGTATCGTTCAATACCATCCCTTTGTGCGCATCCCGAGGATCAGCCAAACTAGGAGTCATATAGTCACACAGGCTTCAATGTGAGTGTGTATATTCTCAGTTGTTTCTATAGGAAGAATGATGGATGGTCCAAATGTCTTAATCCCCAGGATTTTGCAAAAGTCGTGTTTAAGTTGGGGCCATTTCACGATGTTGTGTCTTGTTCTATCTACAGTAGCGGATACTTGAAAAATTACAAGAAATCATCTTTGAGTTGTGTTATTTGATCATATCCTCATATATCGCTGTTGCACCTCTACTACGGTTGCATCATCATTCCATGGCGAAGTTGTTTTATGACTCATATTTTTGTGGCCTAGGGCGTATAAATAATTCATTATAAACCATTCAAAATTACATATAATTACACATTATAATTATATATAATATATATATATATATATATTATACCATAATATACCATATATTGCATAGTAAGCATATACCACTGATGAACCAGGCTCAAATTTGGCAGAGTTGCGTCATCTCCGTCATCTGCTCAAAAGTACGTACCTTGGCAGGGAACCAGGGCATCAATGGGATTTAACATGGATTCGTAGGAATCTATGGGGATTGATAGGGATTCAGACCGAGCTTTGCCGGCCTAGATGCGAGATCAAGTGCTTGTTAAGCCAATATCACAGCGTCAAATGAGATCATTTCAGCCTAACAGAGGACTAAACTGCCGCGTTCTGGATTCTCAACAATACCCCATGTGCCATGTTTCAAGACATCTCCATACATCCAGAGGTATCTTTGGTGTGGGATTGAAATTTCATGATGGTACTATTGGCTATTATCATTTTCCCAAAATCACATATATATTCCATGTAAGGGTGAATCATACTTTTCCATTGAATTTCATGGTAATTAAAGCTGCCATTTTGTAGGTATACCGGTATACCCCGTTTTCAGACATGTCGCTGTCAAATCCTCCGGCGAGGCGCCGCCCCCAACGCGGCCCGATGGCGGGGTTGCCGCCTACGTCATCGTGCTTAAGCTGTTGAGCCAAGTAGAAGCAGCGCCATGGAAGCTGGGCAACCCAATGTAGTCCTACTGGGGATGATTCAAAAAGCATCCATCTTTAGATGGTGGTTTTGGGGATGGTTTATGAAAATTATTGGGTTAAACAGTTTAACACATTTAAGATTAGGCTGCTATCTTGTCTCCTGCATGTTGTGGGTCCACCCATTTGGATTCTGGCTCAAAAACTTTGCTATGCTGTTTTGAAAAAAGGGTGAAAGAATAGGAGGCTTGACTTCGAGTATGCTGGGATGTTCATCTACTTATTTTTTTTAAAAAAAAAGTTTTGCCAAATGAATTAGTAAAATAGGATGAACATTCTCTAAATTTGGGTATAGCTACCAATTCTGGACTAGACAACACCAAATTATTGTTTATTTTCTTAATCTAGTCATCTACCCAATTTTGGTGTAGTTCTTGTTAATACCATAATGCCTACACAGGTACAAACTTCGTTGATGACATGTGGAATCTGAACCTCGCTGCATGTCACGGTGAAACTGAGCGGAGCGTCACGGCATGCGGCAGGGTGTGAGACCACCTATGACTATGAATGGATTGCAAGACTCAAGGAGTGCCCAAAACCCATGGTTGGCTAAGTATATAAATAACTATCATAATGAATTTAAATCTATATTATAAAATATAATTACTCTAGTACATTTACTATAGTATATTGTTGGCTGCGGCTATATATTGTTGGCGAATGTTGGCGATGTATCCCTTGCTATCCGCATTGTATCCCCATTATGGCACATTGTAGTTGGTTCTATAGCCCCGTCGTTGTGGTTGAATCCCCCATTATACTATTACACTGATTGGGTGAGGGGTTCCCGTAGTGGGTCAGTTCATGGTTCCCAATCAACTAGGACGTACGACGTCCTGAATCATAATTGATCAACAGCGATTCTTGTCACTGTTCATCTGGAATAACCTCTACGGTAGAATGTTAACACCCTTCATCGGCAAAACATTGCTGTTTCATGTGCCATTTCCATCACCTTCATGATGAGTTCACCTATACACAGAAATGTCGAATCAATACAAGAGACACATCATATCAATGCAATCAATAGTAAAATGTACTAAATCAAATAATGTAAAATAATAATAACATAACATATATAATATCATATAATTTCCGAATCAGAGCCCCAGATGATGTTGGGTTTAAAACACTCGTCCACACCTGCGGCCCGTCACGTCGTGCCATGGCCAGTGAGTTTGCAGTTTCCATGTTGAAAAAATCGTAATCTGGGTTGATGACCTCCACTCGTTGGCAAACCAAGGGTCACTACCTGCTATGTACTGATTATTGGTTCAGTCCTTTGTGAGAGCGTTTGGGGCCATTTGAAGCTACTATGTTCAAGGGATCAGAGAGTTGGGTTCCCTAAATCATAGCTTATGCTGCTGCTACGCAATCTACTTGCAACCCTTGCCACCAGCGTCTCAACAAGTGCCTGAGCTACCCAACACTCGGCTGCTTACCGCATATCTGGGTGGGATGATATGTAGTAAATCCACCTAAGCCCTGGAAAACCTCACTAAACTAGTACTATCATTATCATCATAAACTCTGTATCTAACTTTAAATAAGATAACATCATCTAGTAATAGAATAATCCGACTAATACATACATTACATTGTACAATATTGATCAATATTGTACATATCTAAAGTGCCAAAATGCGAAAAAATCTCGGCCCTGCTGGCACGTTAGATCCACTGGCGGGACTCGTGTCCCAGCTGGTGCTCTTGCAATCCACGGCTAACTATGGCGGTTTTGTACAATGCCGCTTTTTTTAAGCACCTGGAGAGCCGGTAACCTTGGAGGCCTCCAAGGGTACCAAACTGGAGCCACAAAAAACATCAATTCCAAGCAGTTGGTTCCCAGAAAAAGTCCTGCAACACGCCATGTTTTAATCTTAGATTCTTGGAAATTGATGAAATGATCGATCGATCCCCCAGAAAGTCCCCTGGTTAGCAAGTCCTCTGGTTGGGAACTTCCCTGATTGAATGGGGTAACATCCCAGACATAGTAACTGGCTGATGACCCGTTATGAACAAATTGCAAATTGGAACATTCATGAACATTCCAAGTATGGAGTGCTAATGATCCGAATCTCAGCACCATCATTGTTTCAGTTGTTTCAGGCAGGCCTAACTGGTTCAATGTTTTGTAAACATAGAATGCATTGAGTTTATGTCCTTCCATAAATACTAGGAAATAACGAACATCCCTATGGATCTACACACTTTCTGAGAAGGTACTCAATCCCCAAAATCATACCTCAAGATCTCCAAGAACTTCCCAAGAAGCTACTTGGATCCATGGGGAATGACTTGCACTGCTCACCTTTTAGCGAGTGGGCAACATATCATCTATCAGTGTCTATCTGGATTGCTATCATATGTTATAGTCACAAGTCAACAACTATCAAACAAATCATGTATATATATATATATATACATATATATCTATACACCGTGTATATATATATATATACACAATTAATGTTGGGTTTGTCTCCAAATCCAATGGTTAAGCATCTTATTATATGTATAATCCAATGGTTATATACAGTATGTGAACTTGTTGCCAGGCCCTGGACCTGGCCTCAGCGAGTTCGCAAGGCCAGGTTGGTGTAGGCAGAAAAGCCTGCAGGGCTGGAGGTGAAATGGTCAGTTAAAAACGTGTTTATATATGCATATATATATATATGTGATATGATGTGGTATATTCATTTGTATATATATATATATGATATGTGTATGTGTATATATATATGTGTGTACCAACCAGAGTTATCTTTTTGTTATTGTTCCCCACCTGCCAGGTCAGGGTTGTTAGATTTTATGTCAGTTGCCTCCTCCTCCTGCCTCGTCCTCCTCTCCTCCTCCTCCTCTCCTCCTCGTCCTCCTCGTCCTCCTTGTCATCCTTGTCGTCCTTGTCGTCCTCGTCGTCCTCGTCGTCCTCGTCGTCCTCGTCCAACTGCGACCCGCGATCCACAGTGTTCTCTGCCGGACCTCAACCACGACCAGCCACGCCCAGTGTTCCCTGCCGGACCTCAACCACGACCAGCCACGCCCAGTGTTCCCTGCCGGACCTCATCTGCGAGTATCCATGCCAAGTGTTCCCTGCCGGACCTCAACCACGACCATCCACGCCCAGTGTTCCCTGCCGGACCTCAACCACGACCATCCACGCCCAGTGTTCCCTGCCGGACCTCAACCGCGAGTATCCACGCCAAGTGTTCCCTGCCGGACCTCATGTAGGAAGATAAAATGTCAGATAGAGTGCCAGAAGATTTGCCAGGTAGAATGTCAGAAAATATGCCAGAAGATATGCCAGATAGATATGCCAGAAGATATTCCAGAAGATTTGCCAGATAGAATGCCAGATAGAATGCCAGATAGAATGCCAGAAGATATGTCAGAATATATGCCAGAAGATATGCCAGATAGAATGCCAGAAAATATGTCAGATAGAATGCCAGAAGATATGCCAGATAGAATGCCAGAAGATTTGCCAGATAGAATGCCAGAAGATATGCCAGATAGAATGCCAAATAGAATGTCAGAAGATATGTCAGATAGAATGCCAGAAGATATGCCAGAAGATATGCCAGATAGAATGCCAGATAGAATGCCAGAAGATATGCCAGAAGATATTCCAGAAGATATGCCAGATAGAATGCCAGATAGAATGCCAGATAGAATGCCAGAAGATATGTCAGAATATATGCCAGAAGATATGCCAGATAGAATGCCAGATAGAATGCCAGAAGAAATGTCAGATAGAATGCCAGAAGATATGCCAGATAGAATGCCAGAAGATTTGCCAGATAGAATGCCAGAAGATAGAATGCCAGAAAATATGCCAGAAGATATGCCAGATAGATATGCCAGAAGAAATGCCAGATAGAATGCCAGAAGATATGTCAGAATATATGCCAGAAAGATATGCCAGATAGAATGCCAGATAGAATGCCAGAAGATATGTCAGATAGAATGCCAGAAGATATGCCAGATAGAATGCCAGAAGATTTGCCAGATAGAATGCCAGAAGATAGAATGCCAGAAGATATGCTAGATAGAATGCCAAATAGAATGTCAGAAGATATGTCAGATAGAATGCCAAATAGAATGTCAGAAGATATGTCAGATAGAATGCCAAATAGAATGTCAGAAGATATGTCAGATAGAATGCCAGAAGATGTGCCAGTAAGAACATGTATAAATGTCATGGTGGGGATCACACGAAGTAAAGTAATTTGTTATTTTTTGTTTCACAAACCACTCCTAAATCCTAGAGATTCCGATTGTTCCCTACCTGGAACTGCCATGGTTCACCATTTTCCGACCAACATGGCCCATGGCTCCAGCGATAGCCATGATTAACCATGATGCCAGATCATTAACTATAGGATTCACCCATGATTAACCAAAAAAAAATACCCCACCATGTTTTCACCATGTTTAACTTTAAATGCTGAATATAAAATCTATAAAATGTGGCGCAGTGTGAAAAATGCCACGCTTCCCGTTTCAGACAGCCCGCCGGCCTTTGGTCGTACTGGCCTGTGGGATATCGCAGTCGGACGTTGAGGCGGAATCAATGGATCTGAACAGTCGTGGACTGCTCGAATTCGTTTTATGTTTGTTAGTCATACAGAAAAAAATTATATCTATGTATCTATCTATCTATCTATCTATCTATCTATATATATATATGATCATATATATATATATATACAGTATGTATGATTATATATACATGTATATGTGTGTACTTACTGTATGTGTTCATTTGGATACTACTACCAAAAAGTCAAATAGCCATGTATCCAAAAATGGGGGCTGCCAAACCCATTTTGCTGCCTGAACTGCGGGAAGGAATCCCATCTTTGGGATTCCTCATCCTTCTAACTTTGAGATTATCGATTGGTGCTTTAAAAAGGATCCCCAGTAGGTATGTCTCAAAATTTGGTGCCCAAACCTCATTTTTTCCTCACAATTCCTAAAAGAGAAGCCAGGTAAATCGCAGCCCATTTCCACCTCGGACTCCGTCTTTGGAACAGGGGTTTCAACTTTGTCACCTGCAGGGAATCGTGGAGCCATGAAGCCCGATTGAAGCCCCACAAACATTATTTGTTACAGTATGGAATGCTCTTTCGTATCACACCCAATTTGGAGGTTCAACTGTAGGTGATTCAGCCAACCTTTCCGGTGTCCCAAAACACATCCAGCTTGCATCAGCCGACAAAAAGTGCGCAGCAAGTGACTTTGTCCCTATAAAAATCGCATTGTTACACTTGCGCAACCAGGGAACTCCCAGATTCTCATCCCACTTCCTTGATCTGTGCATGTTTCGAATAGTTTCGAATGTCTATTGTCCAAACATAGTGTGCAATTTGTGCAACGGAACACAACATGATGCAATATGCCGAACAGGTATGGGGTTTAATTTCATCAACAGAAATGCATACTGTATGATACTGTATGCATTTCTGTTCGGGAACATGCTGAACCACTGGATTTGGAGCGGGCTATCCGCACCCTCGACATCCACCGGCTCCTGCAGCTCCGCAGAAATGCATAAGACATGATAAGAATGGGTTATTGTATGTCTGGCTGGTGGTTACAATTCCCAATATTATATGGACAAATAAAACATGTTCCAAACCACCAACCAGTATATATGGGATGTTATTGGATGTATGTTATTGTTTCATTTAACAGATGCATTTTGTGTCACCGTGCGAGTTCGCAAATGTAGCAACTGAATCAGCAAGTTGGCAGGACTGGAGGTTTCGATCATTTTGCATCAAAGAACAGTCACAGCACATAGCAACTTGTAGGCTGATGGAAGTCAAAGGGTATGTCCCCAAGTGTACCCCTTACAAAACAAAAATCGTGTCTTCTTTCGGGGTATGAAGCTCAACAACTCTGACACTTCAGGGCTGGTAAACCCCTCTTGTTTGCTAGAGTTGCCTTGTGTTCGATGAATCTAGAACCCTACACATATTATATTTATTAAATAAATAGGACCTGTAAAAACAACTGAGGGCAGCCATTTTGAAACCATTCCCGACTGGGCCACTGGGTCCAAGTGCCACGGTGCCACGAAAAACATCTGACCCATTCCCAACTGTGTCCCTCCTTTTTTCGTCTATTTGACTGGGAACTTACCCCAAAAACAATGCTAATGAAAGAAAAAATTGCTAAAATGAATGAAACCACTGCTTTCAACCTTTGGATTTTGGGTTTTTCCAATCATGCTTCAAGGTGTCTTGTGTCTATCCCGAAGCATTGGACAAGCTGCTGTCCTTGGGACAAACCCATACGTGTCATGGTCAAGAATCATCCCATCATATTTTACCCTCCGAAAATGATGGGGATGACCATCCCCTTATATATATCATCCAATTCTTCACTATACTTGATGATATATACATATATATATAGTATGATATATCGATATCCCATCAAATATCCCCGTTAACATCCCATTGAATCCCTGATATTCTCCTGGGTTCATGGTCAAATCCCTATTTTTACCTCCCAAATTAACATAGATCCTCCCAAACAGGGGATTGCAAGATTAGTTTCCACTCTAAGATTTGCTGATAAATTTCCGGGTGATGGTACACCCATTTGCTCCATTAAATCACCATTAAATCACCATAAAATAACCCTTAAATCACCATTAAATGACCATTAAATCACCATTAAATCACCATAATATAAACCAATAAATCACCATTAAATCACCATTCAATCACCATTAAATCACCATCAAATCACCATGATATAAACAATTAAATCACAATTAAATCACCATTAAATCCCATAACATCCCATTAAATCACCATTAAATCACCATTAAATCACCATTAAATCACCATTAAATCACCATTAAATCACCATTAAATCACCATCAAATCATCATCAAATCACCATTAAATCACCATGAAATCACCATGAAATCACCATTAAATCACCATGATATAAACAATTAAATAACCATTAAATCACAATGATATAAACCATTAAATCACAATCAAATCACCATTAAATTACCATTAAATCACCATGAAATAAACCACTAAACCACCATTACATCACCATTAAATCCCATAAAATCCCATTAAACCACCATTAAATCACCATTAAAACACCATTAAATCCCATAAAATACCGTTAAATCCCGTAAAATCCCGTTAAATCACCATTAAATCACCATTAAATCATCATTAAATCCTCATTCAATCACCATGAATTAAACCATTAAATCACCTTGAAATCCCATAAAATCCCATTAAATCACCATAAAATCACCATTAAATTATCATTAAATCACCATGATATAAACAATTAAATCACCATTAAATCACCATTAAATCAACATTAAATCACAGTTAAATCACCGTTAAATCACCACTAAATCACCATTGAGTCACCATGAAATAAACCACTAAATCACAATTAAATCACCATTAAATCCCATAACATCCCATTAAATCACCATTAAATTACCATTGAAACACCATTAAATCACCATTAAATCACCTTGAAATCCCATAAAATCCCATTAAATCACCATAAAATCACCATTAAATTATCATTAAATCACCATGATATAAACAATTAAATCACCATTAAATCACCATTAAATCACCATTAAATCAACATTAAATCACCGTTAAATCACCGTTAAATCACCATTAAGTCACCATTAAATCACCATTAAATCAACACTAAATCCCATAAAATCACCCTTATATAAATCACCGTTAAATCACCAATAAATCACCATTAAATCACAATTAAATCACCATGATATAAACCATTAACTCACCATTAAATCACCATTAAATCCAATTAAATCTCATTAAAACACCATTAAATCACTATTAAATCACCATGAATTAAACCATCAAATCACCATTAAATCACCATTAAATCACCATTAAATCACCGTTATATCACAATGATATAAACAATCAAATCACCATTAAATCACCATTAAAACACCATTAAATCCCATTAAATCACCGTTAAATCACCATTAAATCACAATTAAATCCCATAAAATCCCGTTAAATCACCATTAAATCACCATTAAATCACAATGATATAAACAATCAAATCACCGTTAAATCACCATGACATAAACCATAAAATCACCATTAAATCACCATTAAATTATCATTAAATCACCATGATATAAACAATTAAATCACCATTAAATCGCCATTAAATCCCTTTAAATCACCATTAAATCACCATAAAATCACCATCAAATCACCATGAAATCACCATGAAATAAACCACTAAATCAACATTAATTCCCATAAAATCACAATTAAATCACCATAAAATCCCATAAAATCACCATTCAATCACCATTAAATCACCATGAAATAAACCACTAAATCACCATAAAATCCCATAAAATCACCATTAAATCACCATTCAATCAACCACTAAATCACCATTAAATCCCATAAAATCACCATTAAATCACCATAAAATCCCATAAAATCACCATCAAATCACCATGAAATAAACAACTAAATCACCATAAAATCCCATAAAATCACCAGTAAATCACCATTAAGTCAGCATGAAATAAACCACTAAATCACCATTAAATCCCATAAAATCACCATTAAATCACCATTAAATCACCATTCAATCAACCACTAAATCACCATTAAATCCCATAAAATCACCATTAAATCAATATAAAATCCCATAAAATCACCATTAAATCACCATGAAATAAACCACTAAATCACCATAAAGTCCCATAAAATCACCATTAAATCACCATTAAATCACCATGAAATAAACCACTAAATCACCATAAAATCCCATAAAATCACCATAAAATCACCATTAAATCACCATTAAATCACAATTAAATCACCATTAAACCACCATTAAATCACCATGAAATCACCATGAAATAAACCACTAAATCACCATAAAATCCCATAAAATCACCATTAAATCACCATTAAATCACCATGAAATAAACCACTAAATCACCATTAAATCACCATGAAATCACCATGAAATAAACCACTAAATCACCATTAAATCACCATGAAATAAACCACTAAATCACAATTAAATCGCCATTAAATCACCATTAAATCATCATCAAATCACCATTAAATCACCATTAAATCACCATTAAATCCCATATACTCCCGTTAAATCACCATTAAATCACCATTAAATCACAATGATATAAACAATCAAATCACCGTTAAATCACCATGACATAAACCATAAAATCACCATTAAATCACCATTAAGTTATCATTAAATCACCATGATATAAACAATTAAATCACCATTAAATCGCCATTAAATCCCGTTAAATCACCATTAAATCACCGTTAAATCACCATCAAATCACCATGAAATCACCATGAAATAAACCACTAAATCACCATTAAATCACCATCAAAACACCATTAAATCCCATAAAATCCCGTTAAATCACCATTAAATCACCATTAAATCACCATGAAATAAACCACTAAATCACCATAAAATCCCATAAAATCACCATTAAATCACCATTAAATCACCATGAAATAAACCACTAAATCACCATTAAATCACCATGAAATCACCATGAAATAAACCACTAAATCACCATTAAATCACCATGAAATAAACCACTAAATCACAATTAATGCCTTAAATCACCATTAACTTCACATCAATCACCATTAAAGTCACAGGAAATCACCATTAAATCCCATATCTCCCGTTAAATCACCATAAATCACCATTAATCACAATGAATAAACAAATCAAATCAACGTTAAATCACCATGACTAAACCATAAAATCACATTAAATCACCAATTAATTTATCATTAAATTCACCATGATATAAAAAAAAAACAATTAAATTCACCATTCAATGCCATTAAATCCCGTTCAATCACCATTAAATCCCATTAAATCACCGTTAAATCACCATTAAATCACAATTAAATCCCATAAAATCCCGTTAAATCACCATTAAATCACCATTAAATCACAATGATATAAACAATCAAATCACCGTTAAATCACCATGACATAAACCATAAAATCACCATTAAATCACCATTAAATTATCATTAAATCACCATGATATAAACAATTAAATCACCATTAAATCACCATGAAATCACCATGAAATAAACCACTAAATCACCATTAAATCACCATGAAATAAACCACTAAATCACAATTAAATCGCCATTAAATCACCATTAAATCATCATCAAATCACCATTAAATCACCATTAAATCACCATTAAATCCCATATACTCCCGTTAAATCACCATTAAATCACCATTAAATCACAATGATATAAACAATCAAATCACCATTAAATCACCATGACATAAACCATAAAATCACCATTAAATCACCATTGAATCACCATGATATAAACCATAAAATCACCATTAAAACACCATTAAATCCCATAAAATCCCGTTAAATCACCATTAAATCCCATAAACTCCTATTAAATCACCATTAAATCACCATGAAATAAACCACTAAATCACCATTAAATCACCATTAAATCACCATTAAATCATCATCAAAACACCATTAAATCTCATAAAATCCCGTTAAATCACCATTAAATCACCATTAAATCACCATTAAAACACCATTAAATCACCATGACATAAACCATAAAATCACCATTAAATCACCATTGAATCACCATGATATAAACCATAAAATCACCATTAAAACACCATTAAATCCCATAAAATCCCGTTAAATCACCATTAAATCCCATAAACTCCTATTAAATCACCATTAAATCACCATGAAATAAACCATTAAATCACCATAGACCCCAACTTTTTGACCATGTTCATCCCATCTCCATGGGCCGGCAACTCCTCGGCCTTAGGCTCCGGTGGCAACTCCGGGACATCGGGCAACGCCTGCGAGATTTCTCCGCTTCATGTGGGGACGTTCATTGATTTAACAGATGTGCTATGGAAAATGGCCCAGTTCGATGATTTGAATGATGATATAGCATGATATATAAATATATTTATAGTCATATATATATAATTATATACATATATATATATACAGTAGCTACTAAAAATGGTGGTTGTCCAGTGCACTACGTGAAATTACCAGAGGGCAAACCTTGATGCATGGAGAATTTATCAAGAAAACATCGGATGATTCTTGATATTTAGTATAATCGGCCAACAGAACTTCACTTGGGTTTGTCTGATTGTTTAACATAGAGACACAGATATCAATGTTTCTTAATGCATCTGCAACGGATGTATCATTGCTATCTCATGGAATGTGGGATATACATCCAACAATATGATCATTAAATTTAGGGTTTTCAACCATGAAAGTGACCAAAAAAACATGGACATTTGGGGGGTATCTACATGAAATGGTCGCAGGAGACTCAGGAAACCAAAAAATCGGAGCATCATCACATTGGGTACAAATAGCTTCTAAATGCTTCTAATACCCTCTGGTAAACTAACATAGCTATTGAAAATGGCCATAGAAATAGTGGATTTACCCATTAAAAATGGTGATTTTCCATAGTTACGTTAGTTTACCAGAGGGTAAATGCTGATGTTCAAGGATTTTCGTGTAATAACTAATTTTCATGAGCCAGCCAAGTTCATGATGACTGCTAGTGACCAACCCAAGCAATCCAATTCATGTAGTTTGAGACAACGCTTGAAAAAAAAAAGTAAGATGTTCCACGAAACCCTGGATATTAAGTCTATTGCTTGGAGAAAGAAACCCTTGGCTTTGACTCAGAAAACAGTGGCTTCATGTGGGTTCCATCTTGAAATATCGTAATTTGACCCAGCAAACCATCTCCGCATGGGTCCCCCAACCGAGCCACATCCAAAAGCTGGACTTGCGTTACAGCAAGACTAGTCGTTTACCAACAGGTATAGGAACCAAGAAAATGCCCTTGAGAAGTACCGCCCGGCACTGAAAACAATATGATACATATGGAGATCGATTAAACAGGCCGCTTGGTTCTTGCTGTCCCTGACACAAAATCCTCTTCCTTAGCTCAATGAGAATTTCATGACCTAAAATAGAGGTACTGTAATCATATCATGCCATATTTTGGGGATATATCCCCTTAGATAGCCCTTACATAGGCCTTGTATATACAGTTACCGCCATATTCAAGTACCCAAAATAGCTATTGATTCGCTGGCGATTTTTTTTATGTCAGTTCAGCTCAAAGACAACCCCAACATCCCCCAACTTCCACGACCCGGGCCTTCACAGGATTTTCAATTACCAGCGTGGTGTTGGTAATGTCCTCGGAAAGATCCCTCTTTCCAAAGCCCAAAGACTTCACCAAAAATGGGGAGATAGCCCCAATTACCCTCTGGTAAACTAACATAACTATGAAAAATCACCATGTTTAACGGTAAATCCACTATAAATGGCAATTTTCAATAGCTATGTTAGTTTACCAGAGGGTAATCCAAAGTACCTCAAATTAGGGTGGTTTGAAGAATTCTAAGATTAAGGAGCTTTTTCACATAAAAATCATGCACTGCCGCTTCAAGCTCATTGACATCCTTCCATTGGTGCAGGAAGGGCCCACCAGTCACAGTATAAGCTGGCTTATAATCCCATCAAAATCCCATCTAAGTCTAGACCTCGTTAGCAAATCTTGGCAACCAACTTACCTATCATAATCTTTGGTTAAATCACAATGTTCTAAATATGTTCTATACGTTTTTGCCGGTTATGCACCCCATGTCAGTTGGCCCCGCACCATCAGTCTAAGCTCCGGTTCTCTTGGCTTTCCAGCGGTGGTCGTGGGGGAGCTGGTTGTGACCTGTGGCAGCTCCCTGCTGGGGTCACTGAACTGAGGGGGTTTGGTTGAGTCTGAACTCAAGATTGGAGATAGCATATTGGGGATATGAATTGGGATACAATGGCATGATTTTTCAAGGAAATTTGGGATACTGAGCATCTAGGACTTGATAAACCATCCACAAATGAGCAGTGTCATTGTAATTTATAGTGGTTGGTAAATGGGGATTAGCAGAATGAATTTGATGCTACAGTAATTCCCAATATATCGGAATGTATGTAATATTATGTAATCAACACCCAGCTGAGTTTTTGGAAATTACCCTAGTACCTTCTGAGTGTTGGGGGTATGATTGTACTATGTAGAGGGTGAAGTTGGATCATAGGGGACTCATATTCTTGCGTGTTTTCCATGGCCCAGCTTGATTTCAAGCGGGTATAGATTATCATATGAATAGAACCCCAAAAAGTATTGGGATACACAGTAATATATATATATATATACATATTTATAGTAGATTTTCCCACCAAAAGCCTTCATTTATAGTGGATGTTCCAGCTAGCCATGTTTGATTTTCCACCAGAGGGCCCTGTTTGGGTCCCTGATGGATCATCCAAATACGGGTCCCAAGCATTGCATTGCATTGTTGATTTAATGTCCGATTAGTTTGAGCTGACTAGATATGTATATAGATGTATATAGTATATATATAATTATATATAGATATGCTAGACTGCTAGACTGCTAGACTGCTAGACCAGAAAATCTACTGTATATGAAGACTTGATGGTGACTGCCGAGGGTAGCCAATGGTACCCAAACAAGGCTGGTGGTTTCCGCTGCATATCAGCCCATGTCTATCAATGCCGTGACGCTTGAGGTATAAACAATTGCCCTCTGGTGAACTAACATAGCTATGGGTATTCCCTAGTTATTGTATGTAAATCAACTATAAATGGGTCATTTTCCATAGCTATGTTACTTGATTGAAGGGTACGAATTAATCCGGTTAGAAATGCTTTGGAAAATACAGCTATGGGTCAACTCAGGGCTTCTGTGTGCTGCTGCTGCTGTTCAATCACATGTTCCGGATTCCAGTCAGTTGGGAAAAATCCATGACATGTGTGTTTTCCAACGAGATTCGTTAGGATCTGAGGCGTCAAACTCATGCGTTTTAACTCATCCTCGAAACAGACCATGAGTTTCTTTAAAACAAATTGGGTTATCCAGTTATTCCCTGCTTTATGGTTAGTTCATGTTATTCACATGATTTTCATGGGGAAACTGACCTTAAAGACCCATGGTAATATTGTTCGCACCTGTTCTCCCTCACGGACTTGAATCACAATGGACTGCCTCGGTGAGCCACGCGTGACACGTGGCACGGAAAGGGGATTTGTAGTCACCAAACATGGGGATACCCTCCAGTAAACTCACATAACTACGGAAAATCAGCAGATATCAGCAGTTTTGTTTATGGACAAGTCCATACAGTTCCATACAATTCCCGTTTTATGATATGTCATGGCACTTGTCATGGCTATTAATTGGCTAGCGGCTATCTACTCAACAGTTATCTTTTTCCAAGATTTACGGCTACGATCGCCAGCCGGACATCCAACGAGGCGATTGGCACATGCGGGGAGATCTTGGCTCCAAGCAATTTTGTTCAAAGCTGTGTTCAGTTGCACATGTCAAGTCATCAATTCAGTTCGCCAAGATTGGTTGTTAGTAGGTTCAGTACTTTTGATTGTTCACTCAGAGTCAAGTTCCATATTCGTTTCAGAGGGCTACATAAAACATGGCAAATAACAGAGAAAACATGCTGCATATAGACATCAGAGGAAAGGCATACAAGATGAGAACAATCCACAACCCTACAATGTTCAAGAATCAAACGTGGTAACCCCAACACCATAAACCTCCAAGAACTTGATCAATTTTGGCGGGTTTCAATCCACCAATAGCCTCAATAGCCCCAAAAAAATGTGGTGTCACCCGTTTGGAGACAAACCCATCCGATATTGTTGGTTGTATGTCCCTGTATTCTTGGATACCAATGAAAATTCTTGCTCAAGTCCCCACCGGTCAAAACCCACTCATCAAAATAAAGCAAGCAACAAATGGATGTCCATTCCCCCAAACTGTCGCATAGGTTTGAACCCATCCCCTGTCGTCGTTGTTGTTGGTTAAAGCACCATTTCACCAACGTTGGTCACCCGGCTGTCCCGATCGCACAGTGATGAGCGTGCCATCGCCGTCGCCCCCTCAGCAGTAGCATCCGGAACTCCAGTTCCAACCAGAAAATCAATTAGATAAGTTTGTATAGATGATACTATGATACCCAGCCAAATTGTTATATGATAAGTTATATTATATTACTATGTGTATATATATATAATATATGTATATCAACCAACCAATCATTCCCTGTTCCATGCATGTTGGATGGCATCTTCATGGGATAAAACAACCCATTCCTTGCAGGAATCGAAGATCGTCGAAGTAGTAGGAAGTCCAACACATGGCCACAGTCCAATCACAAAAGATGATACTGAAACATGGCAATTGAACATCTGAATATCCACCATTTATAGATGTTTTCCAGTTTTCCCCAGTAGAAAACCTCCATTTCAAGCGGATTTGCCAGGTGCCATCGCAAGATGAGCCGCATTTGTTTTTTGGCTGCGAGTGGTCCCACGACCGAAGAGGGTCAATAAAGAGAGAAGAATACCATCCGGTTTTTCAACATATGGAAAATCACCATGTTTGATAGGTAAAGTAATACTCAATTAATTAATGATCTATAAGTGGGCCATTTTCCATAGCTACAAGGAAACACCATGTTTGAGGGGAAACCATCGATCTATATATGGATAGTTAGCATCCGCAGATGTTACTGTTTGTTTATCTATAGAGATGTCATGTTCCGAGATTGTCCTACACTCAGTGTGCACCATAACATCCCAAGAGAGTAAGACCCCATGGATCCCATGGTGATGCGCCCGGACAAGGGCGAGAGGCTTGTGACACTCCTTGATCCATGGTTAAACCACTGACCCGAGTAGAAAAAAGGTCGGATCCCATCCTTCAGGTCAATCATGGTACCCTCTGGTAATTTAACGTAGCTATTGAAAATGGCCATTAATAGTGGATTTCCCCATTAAAAATGGTGATTTTCCATAGCTATGTTAATTTACCAGAGGGTAAATTCTGTGGAAGCAGTGAGACCCAATTGGTAAATACTTCAAGGCAGTTTGGAGAAGTTCCAGGGACAAAACGGTTGATGTTTAAAATATGAGTTGTACAACATAAGGTACAACTAAGGTAATCAACACGGCAATGCAAAACTACCATTCTTAGATGATTTCCCATCAACACCTCCTTTCATACAGAATTCCATTACCACATTTGATTACAAGAGGATACATCCTTAGTTTCTGTTCATTTTGGCAATGCATTCAACGTCAAACAAAACGCAAAAATGGATTTGATTAAAATGCTTAAACCACGATAGCCTGTTGTTCCAAACCGTCCGAAAAAGAGTTCTCAATCGTAATCATTATCCTAATTCAGATGGTGGACCATAACAACTTTTGTCGAGACCACTAATGAGTTGAGACGTCAAAAAATATACCCATTGTGCCGCTTTGCTGATAGTAACATCGCCATTCTCTTGTTGGCGAAAATATTCCAGGATGGTATAGATTGTGTTATCCACAAATTTTCCAGCCAGTCTTCCAACTGTTCTATCCTTTTTGGGGTTCTTGTACTATTATGTGGGTAAAACAATTTCATAAACCATCCCCCAGTCATCACCATTTCTATATATTTGTTATAGGTGATGTAAATCATTCCCCAATGGGTGGTTTATGGCATTGTTTTACCCCCATTTGTTGTGTTTCCAACAGCTCTACATCCAGGTGCTGTGCCAGGGCACGGATTTTCGCATCCGTCGCGTTGGCTCTAAAGGAGGTCGCCTTTGCCTTGCAAGCTGGGCCAACTTTCAGTGATGTTTGTTGGTCTATAAACCCCCTAGTGACCATAGTATACCATAGTTATACGTTATAAGTATCATAAACATTCATAAACCATAGTTATATAGGAGTTAACTATGAAACTTAGCAATCTCGCCCCATGTGGAAACCATATTTTTTCTGGGCGATCCCAAGTTTGGCCATTCCACTTCCAGGGAGCTTGTTGTCTGCTTAGGAGTGCTAGATCTGTATGGATCTGTGGTATCCTCTAGATCCTTAGATGCTGATGCCGAAATGATATGAAATGATATGATCATGGTTTTGCTGGGGAATCTCTGGAATATACCTAACAATGGGTCCATGTTTCAATAGCTTCTTTTTTTCACCCTGGATATCCATCAAAACATCCTCTCAGTATAGTCACTCCCCCCCCAGCGCCTGTGTGGTAGACACCTCCTCAGCTTGGGTTCTGGATGATTGACGTCTAGATTTAGATGCGAATGGGATTCTTAAGTTTAAGAAAGACGGTCAAGGCAACCCTAATTGGATTTATGATGCTCTACAGACATTTCCTGGCGGGTTAGGGGATAGTTGGCAACTAACGTGCTCGTTTCATCTGCAAATTACGATCGAGAAAGCAACAGGTTCAATTGTCTAAAATTGTCTATACCCCATAACAATACATACCCTTTCTTGTATTTCTTGTATATACTGTAGTTAATAAACCCCCACAAAAAAAACATAGTAAAACTTTGGATAAATGGGGTATGGTTGTCTACCCTTTGCTTTTTTACCCTAGCCAAATGACCAAAAAAACCAGAGTACTTTCCCAAATCCACTAACCTCGACCTCACAGTTGTATCCCCAATTTCGATGAAAAAGTGCAGTCTTGGATGTCTTGGTCCTGGTCACAAACTCCCAAAAATATCCAAAAATAACTAAGAATGCTGCAAGGATTCCAAATTCCTCTGTTTCCCAGCATTGTTGTCCTCAAATCTCTGATTTTCACAAAGAAAACCTAAAGAAAAACACCCCACCTTTGTGCAAACCTGGAAAATCAGGTCCCAAGTGAGATATGGTGCTGTTGGTCTGCTGGATTCCCAAACATGTTCGAATGTTTTTTTTGGGGTGCAAACACCACAGCTAATGATAATGCGTATTCATGTTGGAGAGTCAAAAGGCATATGTTTGTTGGTTCTACAGCATACAATCCTCTTTGGCTGGTTCTATGTATGCTTTTGTTTGCAAAATCCGCTGTTCTCTTGGTAGAACAGTAGAACCGCTCTGCTGTATGTATCATGTTCACCCCCCATGTTTGATGCTGGTATCGGGTCAAAGTTCTATTGAATTGGATGATCTATATATATAATTCATTCAAATCGAGAGTTTCAATCAGAAGTCTCAATGGCAAAGCTGATTTTTCGCAGGAAACCATTTGGTTTTCTCCCATGAACTGCGGGGGATGACTGTACTTCTGTATCTATAGGAAAGTTCCAAGTCAAATAGCTCTTCACAAGTACAAGAACTAGCTCCGAAATGTTGTGATTAAGTGGGATAGGTTCAATACTTGAACCCCCATCAGGGAGATGCTCCTTGAAAGCAAAACGATGCTTGTAGACATCGAGCACGGTAATCATTTAAGACACTGACATGTTTCCAGACACTGTGAGCCCCTTACCGCTACCCAATCATCATCGTGAAATCTCTGAAGTAAGACAAAAACGTACGCGCCCTTCTGAGTATTCAACGTGGCTATGAAAAATCGCCGCGAATCATTTAATTCATTTATAATAAATGGACCATTTTCCATAGCAAACTGTTAAATGGCAGTGTGTCAAAACCTTGTACCCCTGGTGAACATCAAAATAGCTGGTAAATGGATGTTCATCCCACTAAAAATGTATCTATAGGTATTGACCCATACCCAAATATCCAAAGGGTTGACCCAGAAGCATAGCCGGCATAGGCCCCCACTTTGGATTCTGAGTTCCTTGCACTGTCTCCATCTCCGATCTGATCCGCCCCTGAAATCGCTGAGCTGAAGCCGCTGATAGTCCAAACATGCTGCGAAATTGACATGACATGATTAACCCTTAGAAGCCTTATATATATAGATACCACTGCAAATGAAGATAAATGAAGCAATGCTGGGAATTTCCGGGATACTAAACATCTATAAACATCTATAAACATCTATAAACATCTATAAACATTCTCATGAAGTCACCAACTATTCACCATTCGAAGACCGAGATCATCCCTTTTTCGGGCCCTCGAGGGCCCAGGTCAACGTGATCCGACGATCCGAGCTACGCATGTCATCGCATGTCTAAGTGAACCGAAATGGCCAAATGGGTGTGTCTGAAAATGTTGTGTACCCCATTTTCCCAATGGTTTTGCTGATCATTATCCCGTTTTTAAATAGCTATTTCATTGGGAAGATTAACCCTATTTTCAGACAAACCCAAATGGCCAAATGGGTCTTAAGATGAAAAAACCCTAGTGGTTTTTCGCATATTTAAGTCTTATCAAATGACAACTGACTGTCACAGCCCATTTCCGTAGATTTCCGTACATCCCCAGACGCTATTAGCATAACATCAAGTGATGCCCAAAAAAACGCGCCTCTCATCTGCAAGCTGGTGGAACTTGTGGATAGCTCCTGGATGGCTATCTGGACCCGCTGGTTTCATTTCAAAGAAATACTGGTCTGACTGGGACCCAAATTCAGCATCCCCTAGGGAACGAATTGGAAGAGTGAAAACCTGTTGGCAGAAACGAAAAAAAAATGGCTGGTCAATGCTGGTCACCTTGAGCAGTAGTTGGAGTTGGAGTGTCCGTATTTTGTACATCCACTTGTATAATAGTATAGTGATGGATAGACTGAAGTAGGTGACTCTCTTGACATGCTTTGACCAGACTTGGATCCCAAAATTCCATCAAAATTCCTCACAAACGCTGCCCTTCGCCATTCCTTCGCAGTTTCGCGCCTTACCAATCTGAATGCTGATCTCTTTGTCCCCAGTCTTCACCGTGATGGTGCTGTCCTGGCTGGCTGAACAGTGCCATTAATGGCCCAAAAATGTCCAAAAAAGGTGCCATATTATCTGTAGTGTGCCTTCCAAATCCTAGGGTCCTAGGGTTTATCACTCTTTAGCCCTTAAATCATCATTTAAGGGTTGTGACAGGGGTATACACACCATGGACTGACCCAAATGGCTCAACTCAACTCACAGAAACACCAGCTTGTGCCGTTGTGCCAGGTCAAACCACGCAAGATCGTCCCAATGGGGCAGCCCTGTGCTTTTTGACTTCTCAGAATTTCAAATAGTTCCACATCTTAGCATGATCAAACAGATCACATCATGTTCAAAAAACACGACTGGCCTAAGCTCGACGTTTTTGGTGATTTTGGTTCTCCGGTTTCTATCGAAAAAATAAATACAACAAGTGAGTTTTGGTGGCAAGAGTTGTGATTTGCTAGAGGGTCATCCAGCGTTCCACTTCAAAGCGGCGGAACAAAGAAACACTAATGAATACGAACAAACATGTGTTTCATAGTTGACAACATTTATGTAGATAAAACCGCTTATCAAAGTTTATCCGTTTAAAATGTGTTGGCATATGGGTGATAAAAACCCATTTGGTCAGGTTTCACCGTTACGATGCCGGTGTGTGCGACTGGTGCGGATTTTATTCGTTCCCCTAGTTACAGTATTTGCTTGTTTGTAGCCCATATAATCTGTAGATATGTAATTGAGATATCATATAATATCATATACTATATCCATCACAAATCCCAGTTAACCATAGTTAACCACATCAACACCAAGTTTTACCTCTTATTATGTTTCTTCAAAACAAATTTCATCCCAAATGTTTCTTGCTTATGTGCCGATTAAAAAATCCATGGGCCTCATCCAATCTCGGTCCTTCACAGCTTCCGGTTCCTTCGGTTCCTTCGGTTCCTTCGGTTCCTTCTCTGTCTTGGGGGTCTCCTAAATGGGCCCACGCTTGGGCGTGCTGTTTTCTGTTTCCAAAATGGGGGGTTCTAAAATTGGGGGATCCCCCAAGTCACCATGATTCTAAACTGGATGATACTGGATGATCTCCGCTGACCACGGCACGGACCTGCAGCTTGCAATTCTTTAGTGCATGTTTTGGGGACTTTGCGTCAGTTTAGGGTGAAACAACAACAGCAACAACACCAACAATAAGTTGTTGGTTGTTCGCGTTCTTTATACAATATACAAATAATATATAATGTCAACGTAGGATTAATCAACCGCCCCCCCCCCACAAGGTAGGTATATACCTTGTAAGGTCTTTCCTGTATCCCCCCTAAATAAACGGCCCCTGAACCATAAAATTTTGGATATGGCTTGAAAACTGGCTGAAAGCTATGGAGGACAGTGGGAATCAATGGGCAAATCCAAAGAAAAAACATTAGGGACATGGGGGTTGATTAATAAGGGGCAAAGCCTGATTATTATTAATGGGGGACATGGGCTCGTGGGGGGTACCCTTTGGGAGCTATCCAAACTGATGATTTTTATAAAGAATTTTGTTAATTAGAAATCGATCATTTGGGGAATATGGTCACCGACAGAATTATGGAAAAAAAAAACTTTCAACTTAGACAGGCGGCGCCTGCGTCCGATTTTTCCATAATTGGATTTTTCCCCATAAGGGTTCAAAATATCCCGGATGTGATCCGAACCTTTTTTTTTCCATAATTCTTGGAGGTGGCCATTATTTCCATAATTGATTTTTCCTGTGAAATCAGGGGGCTAGGGCAGATTGACCGGTTTTTCCATAATTATTTTTTCCATAATTATTTTTTCCATAATTATTTTTTCCATGATTATTTTTTCCATAATTAATGTTTGGGGCTCCACCTGTTGGCAAAAGGAAACATCCCGCATATGTAGACACATATTTTCAATAATTCAATATTCCCCCTTAAAATGCATTCAAATTGCGAACATCACATGATATTATGTATATCAATGGAAAATTTAGGGGCATATACCAGATCTTTAGACACATATTTTCTATAATTCAATATTCCCCCTTAAAATGCATTCAAATTGCGAATCGATGAACATACAGTCACCGACAGAATTATGGAAAAAAAATAATTATGGAAAAAATAATTATGGAAAAAAAAAAGGTTCGTAACTTTTCTATCATAGACAGGCGGCGCCTGTAAATTGAAACTTTTTTTTCCATAATTCTGTCGGTGACTGTAGTTGATTTTTCAAATTTTCAATGATCAGCAGTGATGGGTTCTGGTGTTCACGCGGTTTCAACTTAAATATAGCAAAAGGAAACCAAAAGGAAACCAATTGCTTTTTTTGATTAAAAAAAAATCAGCACTGGTGGTTGATTAATCATCCCAGGCCAAACGGTTTATTAATCCAGGGGGACCACCTGTTTTTAAATTACATTTTTTTAAGGGCAGTGGTGGTTGATTAATCGGGAGGGATTAATTACCCCTACCTTGACATTATAATAGTTACAGTTTATATATGTATACATATATATATATAGTTTATATATGTATACGTTAATATGTATATAAATGTATAATATAGTGTATATAATATATCATGTATGTAATGTAATGTAATGTAGTGTAATGTAATGTAATGCAATGCAATGCCATGTAATGTATGTATATATATATGCTGCCTCCCCCTTTCTTGACATCTCTTTTTTTACTGCATAAATTATCACTTGATGCAGCACTACAGCAGGAAAGTACCTTTTCAGTGGGAATGGCGCTAAAGAAAATACACGCACATATACAAATTTATACGCATGTATTTGGTCACTCTATTGTGACCTTAGCCTCAGCACGCCCTTGAAGTTCAAACATATATAATATGGGCATGACACTGTGGCCAAATGCAGGGTTTGAATATATTATTCATTTTTTACGTTTGATTGATGCAACATTTCGCCACAGAATCCGAAACATTTTTCTTTGTCTTGTTTGCAAGATTTTTGAAGAGACTCTTGTCAGGAAGTTGGGCTTTTCTGGAGGAATACTGCGGATTTTGAAGGTCTGTTTGAAGGGTATTGCCCAGTCTGTTAATGCTACATTAAACAAATCTATAGTGAAGTAGTGCTGCGCATTTGGTCATCTGAATCCACGTTGCTTTCTCTGAAAAAATCGGTGCTGTACCTCCCGGGTGCTGACCTCCTGTGGTGCCCTTGTGCTGGACGTCGAAGGAGGTTCCCTCCAAAGGCTTTCGGGGATCTCAGCCTCGGCGACTCGGAGAAACATCGTGGAGCCTATGGGGATATCATATGCGGATATTGAGATGTGGTGATAACCATATAATCATAAATATATATATATATTGCTAGTAACATATATTAACATATTATATCGCGTTAATCATAATAGAAAATCACAATTATATATATATAAGTATGTATATATATATATATCCTGTAATAACTAATCTATGTAGATGTAGAATTTGTATAAACATCAAATATATATGGGATATTATCATCAATGTATGAGATACATAATATGTAATATGCGATGTAGTATGTAATGGAATATATATATATATAAACTATAATACTATAAGCATCAATCAAGCATCCTGGACTTTGAACGTTGCCACTATTTTTTTGTATAGATTTGGGGATATAACATCCTATGGCACCCTTAACCCATTTTTTGGGGGTTGAAATCAACAAACAATGTTTTTTTTTCAAGATCTTAAGCAAAAACCTGGTATTTTTAGAAAAACCTGGTTTTCCAAATTTCTACCCATAATTGGCCCGTAATTTACCCATAATTTCCCGTAAGTTACCCGTAATTTCCCGTAACCAAATGCCTTGCGAAAAAAAAAGAGATTATTTTGAAAAAACATGTTTTTTTTCTGGCAACCCAAAAAAAAGTGGGTTTTGGAGGATTATATATATATATATATCTGTATATACGTATATAAGCCGTATATATAATATGTATATACATGACCCTCAGTATAACATAGTATAACCATCAAGATGGGCCCCCGGCTCCCATGGTGTTTCTCTAAGTGGCTACTTGGGGGTACTGGGATGATCAAACATAGCAATGGAACAATAGTGGAACCATGGTAGATACCCTGCAGGACCTCTACCCTTAAAAAAAAAAACATGAAGAAAAACACGATTTGTCGAATTTGTAGATCCTTTTTCATCCTTTTTCCATATTCATATCAGCTTGCTGGAGAGAGAACGCTGATCTTCCTTTTAGAAGTTGACGACTTTGTTTTGGAATAACACTGGAATTGGAATCCACGATGATCGCAACCCACCTATCTGGTTGCTGATTCTTTATGAGCAACTGTCAACATCTGTCAACTTGAGCCACTTGAGGTACAGCGCCAAGGCGCTGGTGATGAATGTGGAAGGATTCCAACTTCAACGGTGAACGTTTTGCGAATATTTTGGTTCGTGCATAGTTTAGTAATCATCTTAGTATATACCCTCTGGTAATTTAACATAGCTATTGAAAATGGCCCATTAATAGTGAGTTTTCCCATCAAAAAATGGTGATTTTCCATAGCTATGCACCACCTCCCTACACCTCGGCAGCACCGAGACGCTGCGGACTTTGGGGCCGTCTTTGTCGGCGCCTCGCCGTCATCGAGATCCTCCTGGGCGACTGGTGCTTCCACCGTGCAGTGGAGTCAACATGGTTTAATATGGTTTAATATGGTTTAATACCATCATTTATGGGATTTTAATATTGCCCAATGGATCCCCAATGGATCCAACTCTTCCGCGCTATCCTCAACCTTCGCCTCACATTGCCCACATTGCCAGCCCGCAGATTCGAATAGTACGGCAAGAGCCTATGGCCCTATGGTTTGCCCGCAAGGTTAGAATGGTGTTCAAATATGATCCTTCGACATGCTCAAAAACCTGCGCAGGCCAGTGTTTTGGTATTTCCCAGACGACGAACCCTAAAACCCACGGGGTCTGTGCGTAACAGTAGTCAGAGGGAATGTCAGAATGTATATGTGTATATATATACTGTATATATCTGTATATATATATATATATATGTCAAATAGAATGTCTGATGCCAAATAGAATGTCAAAGAAAATGTCAGATACAATAGAATTTCCAGAATGTTTGAATACGTGTCAGAATATATGTCCAAATAGATTGAATATCAAATAGAATGTCAGAATTTATGTCAGATAGATGTCAGTTGGTCAAGATCACTCGAAGAAAGTACTTTTGGGCTTTCGGTATAGGATACCATTGGCGCGGGGGGAAAAAACTGCGGAACCATGATTTTGTTGAGATTGAGTAATCAACTGCTGACTTCGTATTTTGGAGCTATTTGCCGGCTCAAACACCCCAAAATGCTATTGTAATGCGCCATGAGGCACATCAACTTCTTCCACTCTTCGGTTCCAGGCATTGATTTATGGCCTATACCCAGTACATCCCAGTACACTGTACACTAGTTAACTAGTTGTCAAACAAAATGGCAATGACAAAACCCCAACTTTTTGACAAAAACAAACAAACTGTAACAAACTCATCGAATTCGTGATCATACCATATCCGCAGTCCAGTTACACTCAGTTGCTTTTCAAATCCCAAGGGGGCCATCCAGGGAATCCCCCCTGCCTTGCTCCCTGCACCTGGGCATCTATGGATAGAACATGGTTTTAGTGTAAACGGACCAAAATCAGGAACCCTCAACATTCCGAAACGATGTCCGGTTGGCCGTTTTTTCACCTCGATCCACCAGATGGCGTAGTGCCCAAGTTTCAATGACTTGACCATCCTTAAGCATGGATCAGAAATGGGTGAAACACGGACCACAGATGGAAGAAACATGGATCAAAATGGTTTGAAAGTCAGAAAGAAACTGGCTTTGACGGAAGTGCAAATCCATTCTCCGTCAAAATGGGCAGCTACTAAGTCTCTTTCAGGGCTAAATATGGCTTTGGCAACCACATGCGAGCAGCGCCCACAACTCTCTGCGAATCCTCTTCTCTGGGTTCGTATACCGTATGCTCGTATGGAATATGACCACAATACCCGTCAAACATCATCAAACCGCTTAGTATGATCCCAACACTAAGCATCAAACAAGCATCATGTATGGTTTGTATCCTCCCTTGGAAAGGTTATATCTCCTCAGCGAGGCATAAACCAACACTCTCCAACTGTCCATTGCCGGTCAAACTCACCATGCTGATTGGGTTTGTCTCCAATTCCAATGGTTAATCATCATTGTTCCAGACACACCGAATCATATTTTGATGGTTTATGCCGTATCATATCCCACATACGAATCCCCATTACAGTATACGAATATATAATGATATATACAAAGAATACATAGAAATTCTCTCACCATATCATGGACTCCTCTGATTCTTGATAGGGACAATGATGATTGAGCCGAGGAAGAACAACATGTGTATAATGTATAATTGATTAATAATTAATATGTATATATATATATGTATATAATTGTATATACATACTATTATGTAATATATTTATGCTACAGTAGACCGTCTCATATCAATGTCCCTAAAAAACTCGATCGCCCATCGTGCCAAGCTAGGGAAATCATCCAGCCACGTTTGAGAACCCCCTCGGGGTACACATAAAATCTCCGGGATTTCCCAGCTTTCCCACGTTTTTTGGGTAAACCAGAGGGTTTATTGCCCATGGAAAGTATTCCATGAAAGGTATGCATTAGAAAAATGATTCACCATTGTGATATTCTTAACCATTATTTCCCAATTACTTATCCACTATCATGACATAAATCGATTCACCATTATTTTCCTGATTCACCATGACTTATTCACCTTACATTATCAATGTTTCACCAGTATTCAAATCGTTGTGAATAACTATTATCTATATGTTTCACCATTAGTTATTCATCATATTAGTTATTCACCATACATTTACCTTACATTATTAATATTCACCCATGAAAGAACGAGGGTTAAGCACCTCCCAACCGTTGATCTCGTTTCGCCCAGAAACTCATCGATCCTCGCAGCCTCGACAGCTCCGCAGCCCGTTCCTCACTCCTGGGGAGTTCTACGGATTTCAGCATAGATATAGATCAAATATATAAATATATAATGGATGTGAGGTCTTTCATGGATAGTATATTCTGACAAAATAATTATGGATATGTTATAGTTTTATATATTTATGGGTGAATATACTATACATATCATATTAATTATATATATGGATGTGGGTCAAAATGGAAGACCTATATATGGGACCACAGATGTTAGATGTCTAGTTTAGTATTAACCATCCAATTTGGATGGGGTACCTAATTTTGGCCCATACCCATATGTATATTCTGACATTATAATTAATTGGAACTCTTAGGAACATGTTGCTTGGTGTTGAATTATAATTGGGATACAATGATATAAAGCCATTTTATGGGGACTTCTCTCGCGAAAATGGGGATTTCTATGAATTGTCACCTTACAACTCCTGGATTTTGCCAGAGAAATGGGAGCTGACAAGCGAAAATGGAGATTCGACCAAGAGAAATGACAATCTGCAACAAGCAAGGATTGTGAATTTACCTGTCCTAAACAACCATGAACATATAACAATATATATAGTATAGTATATATATATACAGTATATATATATATTATATTATGTTACTGTAATATATCATATGAATATCTATATGAATATTACACATATACATACGTACGTATGTTGTGCAAGATATTGCGCATGTACGATACGGTCTGGGTATTGGCCGGGGCCCAAAGCAAATATAATCAACAATTTGGTTGGTGAACATTGCAGCCTGGTTGCCAGGGCAAGATTTGCAAACAATATCTGTGAAGATGGAATCTTGAATGGTTGCAACTCCATATGAGCGACGACTTTTATTTGCTAGATGTGAGAAGTCAAGAAGATTAAAGAAGTCTCCCCTACATCGTATACTCTCCGGTAATCAAACATGGCAATGGAAAATCCTCCATGTATAGATGATTTTCCCATTAAGATCCTATTTAAAACTAAGACTTTCCAAACATTGCCATGTTTAATCACCAGAGTACACAGTAACCGCTGCAGAACATTGGCTTGGAAAATCCTCCGCAGAAAATTATATACATAACTTCACATATACAAACTAGTGATTTGATTTCGTAATTGCCCATGGCTGGCTTGGCAAAGAGTTGATTAAGATAAGTCGCAAGTCGCATTTTTTTTCAGTGACTGCTGTTTTTTTTTCGCATACTTCAGGCAGATCCAACTACCCAGGTGATGTGCAACCTCCAAGAGGGTAGATACACAGGAAATATAGACCACTATTGCTACATCTTCATCTATGTGCGGTCAACCCCCCAATTTTCGTTAACTCTCTCTCTCTCTATGTATATATAGTAATGTGTTAACCCAGAATTTTTGGTTTAACCGTTCAACCAAGTACATGTGTTGGTTGTTACATGAACACAATCAACACCTATGTTTGGTGGCGTCATCTTTACTTGGGTATATTTTATATGATTTTACAGTATCTGTTCATATGGTGGTTTCCTGAAATACCTCCAAGTCATCCGTTTTTATAAAATTTTCCATTATAAACCATCCATTGTGGGGTATCCCCGTTTATGGACACCCCCATATGCTTGTTTTTGTTTGTATGTTCTTGTTCACATATGCATTTTGCTCTACCATTCACCATCCAGAAATCTCCGCAAATCTCCGCGCTCCTCACGCGCGCCTTTTCCAACTCCTGCCGTAGCTCTTCGACTTCCTGCGGATCAGTGGCGACTGGGGGATGCAGCCAATAAGACTGGGGATTTAACTAAGTAACGAATATGGGGGCTTGTGTATCTTGGATGACATGCAAGAAAGTTCATGTGATATGAAATACAGTATTAGTCCCCGTTTAATTTTAAATGAAGTGGATGTGATATGATTTTTTAGTTTCCAGCAAAATGGTCAAACAATAGCAACTGAATCCGAATGAAGCTACCCCACCCACCCGTTTACCCTGATGGACTCCTGATGTACCGACGAAATTCATGTCGTGAACCCATAACACATCCAGGCAGTGTTTGCATTTTGGGTGGGGATTTGACCAACATTGAAGGGTGAAGGGTGAGATTTCCCCCCAAGTGAAAAGAAAAATCTGCGCTGGAGGTCGTTTTGACCATTGCCAATATCATATGGCAGTGGGTCAAAACCTTGTACCCCTGGTGAACATCAAAATAGCTGGTAAATGGATGTTCATCCCACTAAAAATGGTATTAATAGGTATTGATCCATACCCATATGGACGTCTGATTGGTGGAGCATAGTCCACTGAACAGAAAAGAAATACCATGGCAGATCACCAACAAGAATTAGTGTCTTAACAACTTTGATCTCGCAGCTGAAGCCAACCATTCGAAACATATTCGTCGGCTTGTTTTTATCATCTCAAGTGTTGCCTAAATTGGAATGCATGGTTTGGAGTATCCAAAACCACCAAGCAAACAGTTCTGAAGAAGAATAGACGTGGGATGGAACAAAGTGCAAACACAAGAAAAAGGGGTCCATGATCACAGTTATGATAGTGACCATGCTTCACACTTCTTGCTCGTCATGCTGGACTCTGATGGGGTTTCCGATGATAGCAGTGATTCATGGGAGTGATGGTGATTGTGATCATTTTATATATATATAATACCTATATATATACATAATACCTATATATATATCAGGAATTATACGTATAATGATGGCGTCAATGACATGAAGAGAAAACAGCGCCGGGAGTCGTAATCAAAACATCACCAGTAGTTCTGGTGGTTGGTGCTGCTTTGCTCGACATCCAAGGTCAAACACCAGCACATTCGATACATACTTTGTCCGACAAAACCATGTCGATATGGTTTTTTTGGTGTGGGCCACAACCATAGATGCGAAAAATAGCCATGGTGTGTTTTACAGATGACTGGTTGCAAACATGATCTATGGTTGTACATATCCAATTTCGATCCATGACCAATTCCAAAGCTTGTCTGAATATAGGTATCCCCAAATCCACTGCTTTGTCATCATCTGATAAAATGGCCACTTTTGGGGCATACCCATTCTCAGACACACCCAGATATCATATCAAGTCTAATAATTTAATATATTGTATGTTCCAATCAAATATCCCATATCATATCCTCATTAAATCACTATAATATAGTTTGCCATCTGGTTATAACATAGCCATGGAAAATCACCATGCTATTAAGTTCGGTAAACCATCTATTTCTATGGGCCATTTTCCATTGGTGGTAGAAATCCACATATGTTTTGTGGTAGACCCAATTTCGCTGAGGCACAGGAGAGGATGATCGTACAGATGCGGACCTAGGCATTCGACCGACAGATGGCTTTTGGATCACACATATATGGGTTTGTCTGAAAATCGTGTACCCCTACACCCAATGGTTAATGATCATTATCCCTACTCAATGGCTATTTTTTGGGGTATACCGGGTATACCCCATTTTGAGACATCACAAATATATCGGGGATATGTGGGATTCACCCTCGTGGTTTTCATGGATGTTTTCATGGGATGGTTGATCATTGGGTTTACTAAAATCGAAAATATGGCCTTTCACGTGGTAACCTTGACATATTTAACATGTAATGTACTTTAAACTATCTACGAGGATTTGTCCGGCACAGGTTTGTTTGTGAGGGTATCCCATCAACATCTCACAAAGTGGGACCAATCTTCAACAGACTAACATGGCAAACCGAAAATGCTGGCCAAATTTTTTGCGTCACTTAACTGCAGTGCCAGGTCATCATACTCGGCCTACTCAGCAGTTCCCAGGTTGAGAGATCGATACTGGAGCCCTGTAGATCTTTCTGGAGCCTTGGAAATCTTGGAACTTCAACCTACCAATAGGTTGGACCGCTGACATCCTTCAACATGGCCAATGGATGCCAATGGTAGATAGGAAACACCCAAAAAAAACGCTGTCCCAAATAATTATGTGCTTTCATCCCCTACAACCATCTACAACCATGGTTCCTGGGGGGGTGCTTAATATTTGGAGAGAGATCATTCTTTTGAATTTCCAGCATGATGGGAACTCCTCATACTCCATCAGAATTTCAAACATATCAACACACACACCAAACAAGTCATGGCCAGGTCAATGCAAGATGGACATTGTACGGATTGTATTTTTAAAAGTAAATCCACCAAACTCATAGCCATGATATGCCATGATTTTCCATGATATGTCCATTGCTAAGCTTAGCTTTTGATGCTTAGCTCACTACAGAAAACCTACCGGGGACCTTACCTCGCCATCACCTTGGTCTCCGGACGATGGGGAAGCACTTGAGCCTGGTACCGACGTGGTTCATATTTTTTGGGGACATGCTTGGACCAAAGGGGAATTGATAAAAATGTCTAATATGTCTGGTGCTGCCCTGAAACTGACCGATTTCAATACCAAAAATATTGTATTAACCAACTATCTGGTCCAAAAGTTACAACGAATTGAATTGATCAACAAAATGGTGATGTAAAATTTGGTACTTCCGTCACGGTGGGGCCTCCCAGGTATGTTATGGTAGGTTTGATAGGTTGATCGTGGACTAACCTGGGGTCCTCGTTGGCTCCAATGGGCACTGACCTTTGATACCTACCAGTAGCAATGAAAACCAATGTTCAGCTGGATCCCATTCCCCTAATATTCAACCCCAGAAATCCTGGTGTAGGGTGCAGTGTAGGGCATGAAAACGCGTAGGACGCAGCTATTGAGGCTGTTTATTAGCGGGGCCCAGTCATGGCTGATCACCCAACTGAACCCTAAACATATCCACCGGGCCTCACAAACCGCTGAGGTTGTTGCTTTTTCCCCCCACGGAACACCGCCCTGGGCCCTGACCTCGCCTTTTTGTCGAGTCCAGAGACCGATCTCAAAGCTTTGGGAAGACAAGAAGGGCCTTCCCCATCCCGGGGACAGTGGCGCTCAGGTCTGTGTTTTGGGAGAGTGAGAGATGGCCGGAAATTGGACATGGAGATGTACCACCGATATTGACCAACTCGGAAAGCACTTCTTTTTCCGAAAACGTATGGCGACGTATGGACATGTGTGACTTTTTGTCTGGATGCTCTCTCGCCGGTACTTGGAGGGTCTGTACAAAGAAGGACCGTTCACGTACGTCGTTTGATTAGCATTTTCCAGACTGCAGCTGTGTGTTCGATGCAATCAAACAACAGTAAACTTTGAATTCTCGAACCCTGTCAACCGTACCCGCAGTATTTGGCAAACGCGTTATAGAGAAAATAGCTAATATAGAATGCATAACCAAACATATTTCTCTATAAAACGTATAACAAAGGTTGGAATACGTTATCATTGGGTGGTTTATAAATTTCTCCCTGGGTTTGGCGTACTTTTTTGTGATAGGAATGATTAATGGGATGCCAACCATTTAACTTCTCGCTCCTTGTGAAGGCCTTACAACTGATTGTACTCCCCTATGAAATGACCCCCTTATTTCACTATATAATGTACGTCGAAGCCTTATTTCCTAACCATTCCTAATCAGTTTTTAATCCTCTATGAAAATTATGAAATGAGAACCTAGACATTAGACTCACCAAGCATGTGCCCCAAAAATAGATACAAACATCTTTGAGCATTTAGCCCTCTATTGAATGGCTTCAAAAAGGCACAAAAAAATGCATTTCATAGGGACAAAGGGTAGGCATTCTGTAGGCTCACATTGACAGGGGATGCAGGGATCTAAACCACCAAGCAGGTTTACACAACCATTGATGTATATCATCTCACCATGTCAAGTTGATGTGACCATGTTCAACGTGCAGTATCCAACGACCCTTCTAGTAACTACAAATGAACCAAGGACAATACCCGTGCTGGCTAAAGTACATGGTCCGCTAGAGTTGCTGAATAAGGGTGCTACCAATGGCTTTCATATATGTATGTATATACATACACATATATCTATCGATATATAGATATAATTATCTAGATAATTATATATATACACATGAGTTGCGGACAAAATTACTTTTTACTCGCAATGGACATGGCCAAAGTGGGTTGGTCCCCTCTTGGTTGTGAAAGTTTTAACACAGATTTGAACATCCCAAGTCCACTCCCTACTACTTTAGTTTTCCGCTAATTTTGTCGGTCACGCATATATGTATGTATGTAATTATGTAAATGTATATATATATAGGATTGTATAGGCATCTATCTACAGCAGCGATAAACCACATCCAAAATGAAAATCACCTTCCAAATCCATGTCTTTGGGGAGTCTATTTTCTGTTCTGGAGGGTACAAACCCCCATTGAACATTTACATACGTTTATACACAGCTGAATTCCCCATCCAAAATCTCAAATACTTCACAACAAATTGATGTTCCAAATCGCATTTCAAACTGTTTGATGTCAAAAGAAAAATGGATTCCAAAAGCGAAAGCCATCTTCCAGACCCTACCCTCTGGTAAACATTGCCAGTTCGATGTGGAGCTTACCCACCATGGATTCCATGATCATTTTCCGAATGGAAAACCCTTACCGTTCATTACCACATTATCCACTTAAATTTGATCAAGTTGACCATCGTTTTCCCTCCGGAAAAAAATATCAGACTATATTTAAATGTCTAAAAATAATCATGTTATAGGTGTAAGATGGGAACTATATTAAAGGGAAGATATTGTTTCATGGTAAATACCCGGTTCCCTGAAAGGATCCTCGCCTCATGCGTTTCATGTTTGGATCCTCGGAGTCTGGCCTGACTGATCCATGGATGTGTGGTTACCCATTTACCAGATTTTATAGTAATGTATATATATATGATATATCATATCATATTGACTTAAACTATACTACATGATAATATATCATAATATAATGTATTATAGTATATTGTATTGTGTTTTATCATATTATATTCTACTCTATTCTGTTCTAGTAAACTATATTATATAATATCATGCTATATTATATTACATATATATATACGTATATCAAATGTGTCTATCTTAAAGTATTCGATTCTATACGCCCCGTGCTTGGTGATAACATGCAGTGACCAAGGGGACTACTTTCAGTATTACATCCCTGTTTTACAGCGGTGAACCATTCAGTACCAAAATCAGACTGAAACACCTGCCATTCCCCTGCCCTCCCATTCTTTGCATTCTAAAATCCAGCCAAATCCATATGTTTTTCAAAGTCAAGGAATGAAACGGTCCTACTCAAAAGGTACTGTATTAATCACTCTAATAAAACTACATTACATTATTATTGTTGTCATTGTTACATTACTATTATCATTGGTATTATACTGCGATTATTCAATGGCATCTTCTCTAATTTCTCCTGGATTTGGACTCCGCCTCTGTATAAAGTTCGTTCCAACAACGTCAGACAGGGAAGAAAGTTGTAGACTACTGTAGATCATCAATTTCAATCAAAATCTTGCAAACGCCGGAGCGCGGCTCTAGCTGGAGCTGTTGAAGCAGCTGGAGCTGCAGCTGCTGGAGCTATTGAAAAAACGATCAGCAGGCTCGGCCCATGTCCCAGTTGCTGCTACCGGCTGTCTGTCACATTACTGTATTTGGAGCAAACAGTGCTCTTGGATTTTCAAGTACAGCGAGCTTACCACTGGGCAACTGCGTATTCTTGGGGTGTTTATCTAGCGCGGATCTACTGCAGATCTAACGCCAGCTAAACTTTAGCCTAGCCGTGAAAACTTGAAAAGCAACTGTTTTCACATATCTTCACAGGTCACTTTTGTGTTGCTCGCCAAAAAGAAGCGGCAATGCAGTTCAAAAAGGTTTGAAAAGTAAGGCTACTGTGGAGTTGCCCAAGCAGGACCGGGAACAACAGTTGCAAGAGAGCAAGAGGCAGAGAAAGCATCCGGCCTGACAATATTTCACTTGGCTCTGTAAAAGTATCATAAAGTCATATAAAGTATCTATCGCATTCTAGCGTCACACGATCGCACACCTAGCGCCAAGGTGCAGGAAAACAATGTCACTGCATTTTTGAAAACAGGACTCCACGACTCCATCTTCGATCTAAGTGATGCATCACCCAAGTAGAAATACTGTGGTTGCAAAATCCACCATCATTTCAGGATGGTTGAAACATGTTGAAACCTCAAAAAGTGGGATGTTTACCACCTATCAGCTGCAGGATTTCGCAACCATCCACCTGTTTCCTCTGAGCTCCAGGGCCTGGCATCCTCCCCAGATTCGAAGACCGCGTACAGCACCAAGCACAGGAGAGCCACAACTGCCGGCCGCGGTCCGGCAGGGACCCGTGAAAAAATGTCCAACAACAAAAAAGAGGGGGAAAACATCGGAAAACAGTAAAAAACATGGGGATATCCATGGATATCCTCAAAATCGCTGCAACAATTGGTGTTCAACATGTCTTAAACCAGTTCTAATGATTCTAGGTACAGAACAGATTTTGATCATACCTTAGCTAAATTGATGTGGTTGTCACAACTCTCAAATGCTGACATTAGTTTGGTTAAGTTGTTTACAAAACACTATGGGATTATATGGGGATGATTTATCATTGGGATATCATTGGGTTTTCCGGTTTACCCCAAAATCCCATTAGCAAAAGATACTGGTTTTGGTATATCAACAAAAAAGAGAACCGGGACAGGTTGTGAATCGATGATATGCCGGTGCCTTTAAAAAACACCAACTTGACAAATCATCGCAGCAAACGGCCCAAGAGACATAAATGTCAGAAGATTGTGCGGGAAATCACGGCTATGATCATTCATTCATTCCAATTCACCAAACTGAAATTTGGCCATTATGAGGCTGCTCCCTTTCATACCCATCTGTGATGACGCCGACCAGTGAGATGATGATAATTTCTCTAGAGTTGTTTGTGTGGGTTTGTGTGAAACCAGGGTACTCTAAAGTCTCACAATTGATCATAATTGTCCCCATTTAGATTGCCATTATATATTAATATACATATTATACCCAGATTTTTTGGGCAAACCCATATCGGGCAACGGCAATCCGTTGGGATGCCCATTGTATATCCCTCAAGGTAAGTGGATGAACGACGTGTAGAAGTGGATGATCCGAAAATCCACCCTTTACTCACTCACTCACTCACTTACTTACTTGCTTAACGACGACGACGACGACGACGATGATGATGATTGTTGCAGCCAACTAAACGTTCCAAGTGTTAGTGAGTCCTATCATACCTATCCCATTTCCTGCTGAGTTCCCCAGCGACTCAGGGGGAGGGCCACCTTTGAATAACTAATCCTGGAGATCTGTGCAGGATTACCGTATGGTAAATATGGATCAAATTATATAATGGGACATCATAGGAAAATATGGAAAAATGATGGGATGTTTCATTAGTGTGATGTATTTTGGGATAATTTTGGGATATTTTTTGATGAGGAGATCCTGGGATTTTAAAATAAACAACAATTAATGGGCCATGGTCAAAAGATGGTTATTTTCGGCATCACCACAAGCACGTTGAAACAACGCATATTCCAAACTGATGAAGGTAAAAAGGAAGCTGCAGCGACAAAACTGAAGGGGAGACTGACAATTACTGGTTGGTGGTTGACCTACCCCTCTTAAAAATGATGGAGTGCGTCAGTTGGGATGATGACATGCCCAATATATGGAAAGTATTGGAAAGTCATAAAATTCATGTTCCAAACCACCAAGCAGTAATTCAATGCCTGTTAGAACCACTTTCTTTGTCTGAACTCAAACAGGTACCCGCCACCGCTTGGGACTAGTGTGGATACTTCAGATCCGCCCTCGCCCCTCGTCGATGGTTGAGTTTCCCATACAAATCATACAACGGGGTGATAAGCTCCCCATTAGTAAGGGTTAATATTCCCAATATTGGGACTTCCTAATGATGGATATGATATGATATGATGCTAGGATGACCATATCCTTTTTGTACCATGTTTGGAGCATGCGACATGCAGATATGTATGGCCTTCCATAGAACTATAAGTAGTCACACATCGGGGTGCCAATTCATTATGTGAAGTTGTGCAGGAGTTTTAGAGCGGTCTAACTTTTGTGCATAGGCCTCAGGCTTTAAAATGCACAAAAACAATGAAAACTGGCTCTGCAATAAAATGCCTTGCCACCAAATTCATGCTTGAATGTGCATCCAACATCATCCAATTTCATCCAATTTTGAAGACCCTCAGAAACGCATCTTGAAAAAGAGGTCAGGAAATCCATTTTAGATAGGGGTATTTTAGAGTGAAGGTGCCCAAATATTTAGTGTGTTTTTTTTAATAGCATTCTATAGCAACAAAATACGGTGGCATTCTTTCGTGGCAATTCCTTAAAATTACTTAAAAATCCTTTAAATTCCTTAAAATTCCAAAAAAAAACTTAAAAAACCTTAAATATCCTTTAAAATTTAAAAACATTAAAGATCCTTAAAAATCCTCCGAATTCGTTCATATTCCGTCAAATTCCTTTAAATTCCTTAAAAATCCTCTAAGGTTCCTTAAAATTCCTTAAAACTCTCTAAATTCCTTAAATTTCCTTATAATTCCTTTAAATTTCCTTAATATTCCTTATAATTCCTTTAAAATTCCTTAGTATTCCTTAAAATTCCTTAAAATTCGCTGATCTAAAATGACATATAGATCCTGGAAAAACACTGGTTCCATTCTGCAATAAAATGCTCCAAGCAAACATTTTTTTTGCAATAAAATGAGAATGGAATTTTAACATGTTAAAAATCATCAGGATTTACCTTTACAATAAAATGCTTAGCCCAACCCCCCAACAATAAAATGACTAGCCTGACATCAATTTTAAAATTCCAATACATTAAGAATTTCGTTTAAACTATGCACAGGTTCACCAGTTCTAGAGTGGAAATTGCCACGGGGATAGTCACACGGTGTTTGGATCACACGAAGGCTCGACGGCTCATGGAGACCCAGTCCAACAAGCGAGCAGTGTTGCGTACATTAGATATTGTTGCCCCACGATTCCGAAATTGAATGGGGAAGGGTCAGAGCCAGGGCAAGAAGAAACGTTTCTGGATAATTTGTGTTTTGCATGATCTTTTTAAAATTGCATATGTTGGTCCAATCCTTGTAAAACATGAACTGTAAGAACTCCAGGGTACCCATCATTCGTGATCACTATCCCAAAATGCATGCTTAATTGACCTACTTAACGGCAGGGTATCCTGAATTTACTTCCACTGTAGACCATCTTTAGGATTTCCAGGACAGATCTAGGCTTTTTGCGGTCCTCTGTCGAGGGTAAGCATCGAACCTGGCTTGAGACTTAAGTCCCAAGAAGAGATTGGTTTCTCATATGGTGTTTTTTTTTTTAAATAGGGGTAATTACTCCCAAATCATGCATGTTCATATGATGTTCCATTCTAAATCATCCATTTTGGGGTACTTCCATTCTAGGGAACAGCCATATGTTATGACAACTTTTGGGACCGAATGCTGGATTTGGGGTTTCCTGGCTTTGGAAACATTCACCAGGCGACAGGGGGCCACATGTTGGATAAGGCGTCAGGCGGCTGTCACCACAAATTTGGCTGGAAATTGGGTCACACCCGGTCAAAACATCAAGACAAATCACTGCAGATGCGTCCCATTTTTCCATGAAAATCCCCATTTGCTGATGATTAAACCACCATTTTTTCCCCATTTGCTGATGATTAAACCACCATTTTTTCTCACTGAAATCCCCATTTCTTGTATCGCTTGTGTTCGGTTACCCTGGTCCCGGGCTTCCGGACATCGCGGACGACCGGGCCGCCGTGGCGGTGACCGTCGTAAAGCGCCGCGGTCACCTTTGGAGGAACCGCTGTCATTTGGTGCTGGTGGTTGACCCCTCGGAAAAAATGATGGAGTGAAAGTCAGTTGGGATGATGACATGCCCATATAATGGAAAAAATAAAATGATCCAAACCACCAACCAGATAATATGGTGGAATATGGTGGAATATGGTGGAATATGGTGGAATATCTATCAAAAAACTATACCTATACGTATATTGGAAAACGCAGCTATGATGGAAAATAGATGGAAAATAGTTGTCTACCAGTCTACCAGATCTGTTTATGCTATAGATTTATATAGATGTTGTATAGTGGAAAATAATAACGTAGAAATGGCATGAAATGGAAAAGTCTCGTTTCCATTTCAGGCCGCGAACCAGGGCCCCGGGCGGAACTTTCATCCCTGCTGACAGCGATGGGCAAACTGTCAGCACCCCACCCACCCCTGAGCCCAAGATAAGCAGACGTTGGACACTTCGTTTCCCGTTTCCATCGGATTTGGAATGTCTAATTAGTCTAATTATAATATCAGAGTGTTCAAATCTTCGACCCTAGAAAACTCTGGCTCTTAGTCAAACACAACTAAACTACGAGAACTATGAAAAATATCAGACAGATTGAATCACCAGAAAAGTTCAGGCAAATTCCTACTTCATACAGTACCTATTGATGTTCCAAGAACATGGGTACGTGCGCAATGCACCGTGGAATCGCCTGAGATGCTGTGCCGCTGAAAAATAGGCTATACCTACTCAATCCAGGCCAAAACCATGCAAAAACAGCTGAATTACCGAAGCTGTGCACCTGTAACTGCTGTGCTAATGGGTTTTGATATCCTGATTACTGACACCAGACCAGCTTCTGATGCTCATGTTCAAAACAACGAGAATAGTTTGCTTAAGCCATAAGCTTAAGCCAGTGCTTTTTAAGATTTTTTAAGGATGTCTAAGGGGTATCCAATTTTGCAGAGAGACGAGTGTCAATGTTTCCTCTGCCGTTTTTGCCGTCAAAAAAGACAGCTGGAAACTTCAAACACGCCAGTACCTAGACCCTCAGATCCCATAAAAATTGGCACACTATATGACTATATGCACCACATTCTTAGTCATTCTTGTTCATTTGTATGGGCACATTGAGGGTCTAGAGGGACTCAATTGGTCCCGATCAGTAGACTCCTTTGGTCACGCTGGGCCACGACTTTGTCGGCCAAGGCATGCCAAGGCCATGATTAGCCCTGTTTTTCAGGGACAGAAGCTGCAGTCAGTGGCTTCGATTTCATTGAAAATCATGCGCCATACGGGGCATCCAAACTGTTGGCTGCTCAACAAACGGATCTGGGAAACCACCAACTGTGTGGCCCATCTAAGAAACGACTATGTTCGATCTGTTCGATTCCATTGCACCAGCACCAAGTCCTTCTTTTCTCCTCAACGTCCATCGCATCGCGTCACGTTCGTTTTCCGGTGCTCCAGATTGGTGATGGTGATGCGGTCGAGCATGATGGGCGACCCTCATCAACAAAACACCTCTGGTGGTTTCAACCCCCCGGAACAATAGGGTCATTGGGGATCATTCCCCCATTTCTAGAGGTATTTCTTTGAAAAATTGAAAGCAGCAAGCAGGTCAGGTTCAGTCTAAACCACCAGATTCTCACGGGCAAGTCATGGTTCTTGGTGCACTTTTTTCTGAGGGGTATGCATTTGGGAATCTTTCCAAGTACAGTTGAAGACCTCTGGTGCTGACATGGAGCTTCGAGGGTTAACAGCTCTGATCAAGGCAAGGAGATGTGCGAGAGGTTGACACACAACCTGAGATACACAGCTGAGAAGCAACATGGAACCTCTTAGCCTTCAATTGAAACATCATAATTATCATTCTCATAATCTTCTGCGGAAGCGGTTCTCAATAGCGTTGAGCACCTTCTGGTGGGCCCAAGGGCATCTGATGTTTTTCTTTTCGGGGCTCGGGTCATTGAGACAGACGTGAAAAATGCTGAACGATCTGAGGAACATCATCGTCCAAATCGATTTTTTGGGGTCCATGTAAATTTAGGGGGTGCAATCAATGCACATATCGGAATGTTGTCATTGTGTCCAGGATGCAGTTTTTTTTGGCTAGATCTGTCACCGATGCCAATGGAACTGAGGATTTCTGGTGGCGTGACAACTTAAAAATTAGAACAGGTCCAATTTACCATGATCTTATTTAAATTAAACTTTCCTATAATATCTCTTCTTTGGGGTTACTATATATAGAATTATATAGATATCAGGTCCATAGATGTCCATAGGTATGAGCCACCTGATCCTAGTCATCACATAAAAGCCTACAGCTTTACTGTGTGGAACATGGAAATTCACCGCTTCATAGGCGCCTTGTAGCCCTAGAGGGCCTTTGGATAACCAGCAAGATCCCCCAGTAAATCCCCTCCCCAGAGAAAAAACACTGTTTTTATGAATCTAAATGGGTATGGATCAATACCTATTAATACCATTTTTAGTGGGATGAACATCCATTTCCCAGCTATTTTGATGTTCACCAGGGGTACAAGGTTTTGACACACTGCCAAATACGAAACAAACTAAGACATGCAAAGAAATTGGAAGACCGAGAAAGCTGCTTTGTAAAGTGCATTTTATTTGTCCGTGGTTTCTGCATTTGTCGTATTTGCCCCTCCAAGTTGCATTGTTCATTTCCATGTGTTTGCATCGTGCTTCCGTTCAAGTTGTAAGATTCTTGGATTAAAACATCCCATCTACATGGGTTGCGTTCAATTCAGAACAAAAACAGAAGGACAGTAGTAGTTTCTCGATCAAAGTTGCCCATCAATGACTCATTCATTAGCCTGTACCATTTACCTCAAACGGTTTGCCGGTTTAATTACCGAGTTCAGCAAATTCCTTCGACTTGACATGGCTGCCAAGATTGATGAACTCTGGACGCTTTTTTGCCTCCATTATCACCATGAACCCATGCAAGTCCGATCGATTTTTTTCACATCTCATCCAACATAGGAGGTCAAAAGCTGGAAACACATGTTCATGTGTTTTTTCTGGGTTTGATTCCAATGATCGTTAGTCAAGTCTTCTGGGCCCAATGGGGCAACTTATGACAATTAACCCAAAATATAGGGAAATCCCATAGTTTGATATACAAAACTCCGTGGCTGCTGTTTTCAGACTTCCGTGGCGGCCGGATGCGGCCGGTACGGTAAATCTGTAAATCCCCCAACGGCTTGGTTGGCAAATCACCGAATTTTTAGATCCAAGGTGCTGATTCCCACAGCGCATCTTCAGTGGCTCCTTGGGTAAGATCTGCAATCGTGCGAAGGCCATGTCCTCAGGTGGCAAAACGACTTGGGACGACTGGTGGATTTACCTAATGAAAATGCGAATTGATTCAAAGAATGGGGACAGCATGGAGACTTTGCCAAGGCAGAAACCCAGCTACAGCAAGTTGTTTTATAGGAAGCTACCCAGTTTCTGTCGTGGGGAGTTCGGAGTTCGTGGGGATTTCCTGCAACCCGAACAGAAACAATGAGAAATTTCGAGGACACGTCTGTGAGACTTGCTGATCAAAGACTTTGTTCACGTTGATGATGCACCTGTTAACTGTCAGACCCGCATTTATGATGATTGATTTATTTATTTATTTAATGTTGCATATGCTGGGTGAATCTGTGTTGGCTGGGTAAATCACAACGGTTTGTTCCTTTTGGAAATGCTTTGATTTTTCCTGGGTCAATCTCCGATGCTACTGGGATCATCTCTCCATCGTCACCATCGTCACCTGCCTCCAAAAAGAGAGCTGCAAGCAATCGGTTCACATAGCTGGGAGAGTCCTTCGCAGGATTCTCCCGTTTGATGTACCTGAAATCGGCCACAGATGGCCACAGATGGCCACAGATGGCATGGGCTTGTCGCCAACTGGCTGTTGGCTTCTGTGGCAAAGCCAGTGACTCAGGTAGACCATCCCAAAAAAAAATGTGAAGTTCTCATTATTTGGAGGCTATTTAACAAAATGCAAAACACGTACCCCAAAAAAAAACAAAAAGTGGTTCATGACAGGGTTCTGTTTACCACATCCTATCGATCGACACACAGTCCATCTAACTGGCAAATGGTGGCCACTTCTTTCCAATCCGGGAAGTTTCCCCAACGGCATATCCGAGTTTAATTGCCCTGCTGGTAAGAAATGCAATTGGCAAGGTGAGCACTTCCAAAAAACAATAGTGTTATTTAAATATTTTTTTGGGGGGTGTTCATGGTCTCTGATTTTGTAGGCATTCATTCTGTGGTTGCAAATGTTTCACTGGTGTCCATCCAAGGGCACAGCATCGCTTCATTCTGCTCCTCATTTCGCTCCCCGCGCCAAATCACATCCGCCTCGCCTGCGCGAAGAGGCACAAGGCCATAGATATCCGGGCTGAAAACTAGGTATAGCATTAGTGAAATCATTGCTTTATTGTTTCAGGATCTGAAACATGTAGAAAACTTTTATTCATCGCTACTGTAATAATTAATATTATGTGTGTTTATAATTACGCGGAACTAGATGCATATGCAATGCAAAGAAAACATCCGCCAATGATTATTTCATTGGCAAACAAGAAACCGCGCTAGGGTCACCCAGACCTTACAGCAGACGTTTGAGTTTCAACATGAGGCGATCAAATCTGGCAGCATTCTTTGGGCCTCAACTCTCCACCCTTCCTTCCTGGCTTGGATTTTCTTGGGAACCCTTTTTTGGAAAATGAAACCTACCGCGAATGACTCCATTCCTTAGCGGAGGAAGCGTAGTCGTCGTACGTCACCCCAGGTCACGCGACAAGTCACCACGACTTACAGCCGGAAGCCCTGTATGACGCACGTTTTCAGATGTTGGACGTATGGATCAAAACTGAAGGCCGCCCTGGGGAGGCCCTGGGGTTCCCAAAGTTTTTAGCAATTGTAAAAGGAGATAACAGTAGTATGACAATTTGGGCCACCCACTGGCTTGATCCATTTGACCTCCAGTCAAAGCAACATCATTTCTGCTTGAACTCAAGTTTGTTGAAATCCCTCTATTGTTGTTCGATTCTCCAGGTGAAAACATCCATTCGCAAAAATCATCCCCATCCCGGTGCCCCTGGCCGGTCCCCCGGCGACCTGTCAGGAAGTCGCTGTGAGCATCCGTGTGTTGCGCGACAGTGGTGAGCACCGCGTCTAGTTCTTCTGGAGTCTCGAAAAACCTGAGCGCTCAAAGTGAGAATGGCTTCGTTGCCAGTGTTTGCTTACATAATGTTGACTAAGATGTGTGGAATGTATAATATATATATATACACAAGCAATTACGACTATATACCGTATGTGTACAATATAATATATATATATATATATGTATGTGTGTTCTGTCATGAAACTAAGTATGTATACATAATTACACATATACAATTATGTATAACATATATATATATATACACTGTCTGGTGATATCTATTGCGTTTTGGCTTTCTCCTTTTGGGACTATATTAATATGTATAATTATACTTGCGGCATCTTGCGGCGGGATGGAAAAGGATCTGTGGGACCCAGTAAGTAAAGTAAGTAACTTGACAGTAAACTATATATGGGGGTTTCCATAAATGGGGATACCCCAAAATGGATGGTTTACAATGGAAAAACCTATTAATTAAAATGGATGATTTGGGGGTACCCCCATTTTGGGAAACCTTCATGTCATGGAACACCACATCTTTTCGGTGATTCTAATTGCATACTATACCAACCAGCGGCCACTGGGATAATTCGTAGCAGGGTCGTCATTTTCTTGTTAGTTGGCATGTCTGGGATCATATTTGGAATCAAATCTACAACCAGCCCGAATGGCGGCTAGAGCACTTACCAGGGAGATAGAACCAACATACCCTCTGGTGAACTAACATAGCTATTGAAAATGGCCATTTATAGTGGATTTTCCCATTAAAAATGGTGATTTTCCATTGCTATGTTAGTTCACCAGAGGGTAGTCGTTGATGTTTTTTTGGCTCCGTGGCTCTTGGACAGTGATTTTGGGTCCGCTTGTCTCATCAGTTTCCCAAGTTTCCCGGCCGGGCATCCGGCTTGAGGGCCATTTCCATTGTGAGCACAAGCCATCTCATGATATTAATTGGTTATGTATCAAATAGCATTTTATGGGTTATGTATATCCCATGGATCATCCACATAAAATGCTTGCTGTTCTAGTCACATCCCATTTCTGGTGTTTAATTTCTGCTTGGCCCTGGTCATGCAACAATTTTGAGAGAAACTCAGCCCTGTTTGAAATCCACAACCGCCAGCTACTGAAGATATCTGGATGTACAGTAGATGATGATAATTGTACATATATAATATACAGTACGTTTCAGTTTCAGTCTAGAATAAATAATATTGCATATTGGCACTCTTTTTCAAAGCCAGCCCTCGAATAGTGGCCAGATGGGCCAGATGGGCCAGATGGGCCAGATGTCTGTGCCTTTATTTGCAATACCATGATGTAAATACCTTGTGCAGTTCATCAACCCACCCAAGTCTTTGCGTCATGGCTACTCGTAAGCGCGTTCATGCAAATACCTCAGCTGGTTGGTGTTTTTTCACAAAGGACCCCCCCTCAATACTCTGGTGCCTTCTTTTGAATGCCCTGGACAGTTGGTCTTGATCACGTTTCAATCATAGGAGCCGCAAGTCTTTGGTCATGAGTCATGATTGGGAATGTCCAAAAAAAATATCCAATTTTAAACGTCCGCAGAACACATATCATATCATATTATATTGTATTATATTATCATATCATATTGCATTAAATTACATTATATTGTATTATATTGTATTATATGGTATGATATAATATCATTGTATACTACAATAATATAATATGATATAATATGATATAATATGATATAATATATATAGATATATACAATAATATAATATAATATAATATGATATAATATGATATAATATGATATAATATATAATATGATATAATATCATTGTATACTACAATAATATAATATGATATAATATGATATAATATGATATAATATGATATAATATGATATAATATGATATAATATGATATAATATGATATAATATGATATAATATGATATAATATGATATAATATGATATAATATGATATAATATGATACTATACCATACTATATTATATTAAATGATCTTATTGAATTATAATACCGTATATCATAATATCATATTGTATTATGTTATTTTATTGGATTCTAATTTATCATAATATTATATCATATTCTTATATTATATTAAATCATATCATATTACATTATATAATATACACATATATATATATGTGTGTGTGTCATGTTCCCCAGAAAACTGTTCATTTAAAATTTTAGTGAAATTCAATCATGTCCTTCTGGGAAAATCGAGAGGCCAGTTTGGTATGTCATGTATCATTACTTATTGGTCTATTCAATGGGGGCCACCACTTTATCAATCAATCAACCAATGGGAAAAGGAATCTGTTTGATTATTTTGCTGGGATATGTTCCGGAGGAATATACTATGCCCTCATTTACAGCTCAGAAAAATCCATGTACCCAAGCATTCCTGGCGATGCTCCAAAGACAATTCCCCACTGACCGACCATTCACCCAGTTGGTTCACGCATAATTTTCTGATCAAATTCGGTCTTTTGATGGTAAAATCGTCAGTTTGTGTGGTTAAACTGCATGTACAGCATGATTAACTGCATTTTTGTCAATTAACACCGGTTGTTGTTGGTTAAATCCCACTTTTGATGATTAACGTTTGTTGGTCAAACATTAAACCAATAAAAAAAAATACAGAAACCATGCGTCTTTAATGAATCAATCCCAATTTTGTTGCTTAAACCCCTTTTTTTGTTGGCTAAGAAATCATGTACTTTCGAGCCGTGTTGGTTTGCCCGTTGCTCTCCACCACTTCGTGCGTTTACCCACTTGTTGGTTGCTGGGGATTCCCTTTGAATGGATGAGAATCACCAGTATAGCATTCTGACCTCCTTATAATAGTATATGATAGTATGATGATATGATAGTATAAGTTATACTAACATACAATCAATATTTACTATCATGTACTATCATATACTATCAACCACTGACAATGTTTGTTGGTGGCTTTGGACGTAAACGCGCGCAAACTTGTAGCCTTTGCTCTTCGGGACGTCGATCAGTCCAGAGCGTTGTTGGCTCAATCCCCATTTTTAAACACAAGTTTCTGCTGGTTAAACGCACAAATCTTGCTGGTTAAACTCCACATGTTATTCTCAACCTTTTAAAAATGCCAGTTTTCATCACAGGTAAATCCCCATCTTTGTTGGTTTAGCATGGTTTAACAGTTTAACCATTTTCCTTAAATATCTCCGAGATATCCCAATAGAATTCTTGTGATCATCTCTCTGGCCTCCAAACCCCCATATCCATGTTGATCAAACATGTCGGTCCGGAGGCTGATTTTTGATGATTAAATGGATTAAATCATGTTTTAACAGTCAAATCATTAAAAATTGTTGAATCATGATTAAATCTGTTACAGTTTTTGTTTAATCATGATTTTGACCCCTGCTAACCCCCAAAATTATGCCTATGACCACCATCTTGCCATTGTTGCTGATTGTTAAACCCCTAGCTTTTATTCTAAAACCACCCAGTTTGGCTGTGTTCAATTTTCCTGTCTCATTCCATTAGACTGGTTGGTTAATAGATATGTCCATCATGGATTCATGGATTCATGGATTGTGATTAGTGGATTCAACCACCAGGGCCCGGTTCCACCTTAGATCCCTCGCCTCCAAAATGCAGCAGCTTGTAGAATGCTCAGCTCGTTTTCGCCATCGCCAAGTGTCTTCAGCTGCAAATGGAAGCTAAAAGGTAGCTGCGGGTGACAGCCATTGAATTGGAATTGAAACATGCTGGCACATGAAATCAAAAGAAAATGGGTTATGTACTGGAATATGTTTGGCATCCAGCACTCCCCCTTTGACATGCCGACAGGCAATGTCAACTTTGAAAGATTTGGCCAGCTCAAGCTACCTATCAAAACATGCAGTGCAAACGCTAAAGGTGGTTGCTCCTTCAGCTCGACTGCACATTGGATTTGAATGTGCATCAGAATCCCAGTTCGTCATAAACATCGCAGCTCCACGTGATGGAAAAATGCCAGATTGAACAGCTTCTTTCCTGCATTCCAAACACCACTTTCGATTCCTTTTGGCACCGGTCGCCGTGGCAGTTAAATAACGGCAACTCCAGTGTGAATGATATACCGTTCCGCACTTCGTTGTGATGACCAAAAACGGCAGATCCACTGTTTCATATTCATTCAACTGCTGGTGAGGCGGTCCAAGTAGAGGATGTCCGGGGTGCGCACGATTCAGCTCGGCTGTTACCAGCCTTTCTTCACGTTCAATCTCATCCCATTCACGTAGGATGTCTCGTTGAGGCTCTGATGTTGATGATGTTGGCCCTTCTGGTTGATCATGTGGTAGCGGAGCTTCATTTCCCCGCAAAATTCTTTCTGGTTCTTGTGCACGTCGTTGAACTCGTGGTAGCTGAGCATGTGGATCTCGTGGTAGCGGAGCATGTTGGTCTGGTAGAGGAGCAGTCGGCATCGCCGATGATCGTCCAGTCTTTTCGATGGAGCGGCCTGTGATTGGTGCCGCCGTTGATCGCAAAGGTTCCCTTGAGGAAGAGCTTGTAGATCTTCCCACAGCGCGTCCAGGGTGACTTCCAGGTTGAGCAAGCACATGCTGTCGCAGAAATCTCGCTCCCCGTACTCCAGCTTCCCAAATTCGCTGTGCCATCAAAGTTATGAAGACCACCGCAAAGGTGTAGAGAACGATGACCTCAAAAGATACCGTCTCTTCAGCTGCTTCTCCATCTTTTTCCGCTTTCGAGATCGACATAGTCGCTGCCATGGTGATCAAACGAAGTACTTGAGCAGCTTCGGCCAAAAATTGGCCATCTTTGTTGGCCTTACGGCCGTCCTGCTTTTCACTTCGCTTTTCTCCTTCTTCCTTCTTTCTTTCTTTCTTTCTCCTCAACTTCAAATTTCTCTTTCTTTTCTAACTTCTCTTCGTCTTCAATCTTTTCTTTTCCCTCCAACTTTTCTTCAACTTCAACCTTCTCTTCGCTTTTCATAGGCAGGCTGCCCATGCCCATGAGCTTTTTCAAAAACTCAAAACGCACTGATGACAGGGGTTTGGTGCCGATGTCGGCCAGCATGTACTCTCCTGCCACATGTTGTGTTGACCACTCGCCTGCCAGAATGGACTGCCTGGCAAACGAGCATCTCAAGCGCAAATGGCGGGTTCGCCAATTTCCACCTTCGTTGGCCAAAATGGCCTGTGCAGACATGCTGTCTGTTTTCACCAGCTTGGAGACCTTTGGGAACAGCTCGGCAAGGATGACAAAGATTGACTCCCCTGCTATCATCCCCTCCACGATCTCAGTCAGCTCGGCCTCTGCTGTGCTGAGGGTCACAAATCCCTGTCTTCCAGACCGCCAGAAAATGGGTGTGGCTCCCAACATCACTATGAAGGACCCATGAGACTCCTGGGAATCCGGAGCAAAACTGGCATCAGTGAACACCGTGAGGACCGGGTGTTCGTTCTCACCAATCTTGAAGATCAGGCCCTCATTGGATGTAGCCTTCAAATAGCCTTTGAGCTGGATTGAGGCCTTCAGCACTGCTTCAGGGGCTTTCGTCACTGATGACCCCATTCGGGCCACTGTGAACATAATGTCCGGTCTGGCACGGGTGGTGAGCCAGAGGACTTCTCCAACGGCCTTCTGAGCCGCACGAATCATCTCTGTGGTGGGAGCTTCCGTTGATGGCTCCATTTGAGATTGGTCCCTTGAGATGGGGATCTTTTTGGCCTTGAGGTCGGTTTCCTTCTGCACCATGTCGGTGGTGTAGCTCTGCTGAGTGACCATCCAAACTTCACGTTGTAGTTGATCACACCATGTCTTTGAGATTTCAACTCCAAGAAAACGCACTGGAGTTTCGCCAACCATCTCCGGGGTTGAAGTGCTCCATGTCGTTCGAAGCTTCTCCTGGATGATGTTGAGCAAATTGGGAGACGACGCCAGCATGAGGTCGTCCACGTAGGTCATCAGCATCGCATAGGTGGTGGTATCCTCATCATCATTGGAGTTGACAAGGCGCCACAAGTTGGGTTCTGACTGCAGGGCTTCAAAGTGGAAGTCCATGTTCTTGCCGTTGTACTCCCCCTGGATTTCTAGGGACGAGATGGTCTCATCTCTTGTGATGCCCCAGAGCTTCGGTGACCGTCTCAAGCCGTAGATGGCCTTCTCAGGGAGGTAGTACACATCCTTCCGAAGGTAGGCTTTCTCTGTCAAAAGCCAGGGAGGTTTGACAAGGATCACATCCTCATCTTCAGAGAGCACCATTTTGGCATTCAAAAATGCCGTTCGAACATCCAGAACTGAAGCGCTCCATTGGAAAAGCGCTGCGCACCACACCAAGATCCTCAGTGATGCTGCATCAGCTCCTGAGCTGAAGTTGTCCTCGTCCTCCTTCTTGGGTTCGAGGTTGCCACAAGCCACCCACCTCATCTTTTTGCGACCTCCGTCAGGACCAGGCTTTCGAGTGAAGACCAGCTTTGAAGGAATGAACTCGATTCCTTTTCCAGCCTTTTCTGCTTCTTGTCGTAGTTGAGAAAGTTCTTCAGGTCCAATCTCCTTGAAGGCCTGCTTGTCATAGAGAAGTGAGTCGACCTCGCTTTTGACCGCTGGAATCCAATCTTGCCAGTGATCAGAAACCTCTTTTGGCGACACAATCCGTGTCTGAAGAACTTCTTCTTCTTCTTCATTCGGCACAGATGCCATCTTTCTGATGTTGGCCAAGATCTGAAACTCTTCTTTGGCCAGCTCGGGGTCGTCATCGACCATGAGGCACATCTCCTTTTCAATCAGGCGGAGCATGCACACTCTTCGTTTCTTTTCCTCCTCCTCTTCTTTACCTTCTCTGTCCTCCTCTTGAAGCTCTCTTATCGTTGATTTCCCTCTCATCCTTCTTCTGACAGCTAAGGCATCCAAGGACTCTCGCTCCAAAGCCATCCACTGTTCCTCAGCCACTGGAAGGTGCGTCGCCTTCATGATGAGCTTGGTGATTCTCGGAGCTTCGTCCTTTGGCTTAACCCAGTGTCCATGTTCTTCAGGAGCAGGACAAAGATACTTCACGATCTCTGTGGAAGTTTCGAAGGTTCCTCTCCTCCATCTTCGCTTTCTGACCATGATGTCGGAGAGAAAAGGAGGGTAGTCAGGGGTCTTTGCAAGCCTGACTGAACGGTTGAGCTCGTTGACATATCGTGTCGCCCAAGGCCACCATGTTGGTTCTGCTTGTGCCTGAAGTAGGATCCTCCTGACTTGTGTTTTTATGGACTTCACTGCCGTCTCAGCACGTCCATTGGCTCTTGGATCGTCTCCTGGCGTCCTTGTCAGAAGAACTCCTCTTTTTCGGCACCATCTTTTGAAATGGCCTTGAAATTCATGGCCCTGATCGCTGTGGATATGGCCAATGTGGTACCCGTCAGCTCGAAGACGGAGCATCATGTCCATCACCGCTCGGGTGACTTCAGTTGCCTTCTTTGAGTACATAGGAGCCGCAAGACGAAAGACTCGCGTCTCGAACTCCTCCTTTTCTTCTTCTTTTCTTTCAGCCTCACCCTCTGGGGCCCTTTGACGCTCCTCATCTTTTGGAACTTCATCCTCACCCTCTGGGGCTCTTTGATGCTCCTCATCTTCAGGAACTTCATCCTCAAAGATTCCCTGGGGCTGCTCTTGAGGTTGATCATGTTGATCTTCGATTGGAATCACTTCTTCGTCCTTTCTGGCTTCAAAGTTTGGGGCTTCGCCTTCAAGTTCTGGTACTTCTTCTTCTCGAATCTTGGAGTCTTTTGGCACCGTCCAAGTGAGAGCGCCAACCAAGATGTATGCAGACTGGTAGCCACCTGCATCATAGGCTCTAATGAAGGGCCCTGTTGTGTCGATGGACAGGACTCCTCCCAAGGGGTGCTTCACTTTTCTGTGAGGCGGTTGTTGTTGTAGAGATTGTTGACACACCAGACAGTCCCTCCTGAAAGGTATGTGTCCATGTCGTAGATGTTCTTCCCATGACAAAGAAGAAACCTTTGGCTGCCGATTGACGACTTGAGTCAGAAGTGCCTCAGCCACCATGTTCATCACACCTGGGGCCCATCGAGACAGTTCTGCTGACGATCTGATTGTAGTAGAGGAAGTCTTTTTCATTCGGTGTTCTTCTGGACGCAGCTCCAAGTTTCCTGCCATCGTAGTGGGTTTTGTGGCTGCACCTCCATGATGTCCCTGGCAAAAGGTGGTCTCAGAGAACTCAAATTCTTCCTTCAGCTTTGACCACTCCTCAGTATCCCAGAAAGACACACATTGGGGCATGTAGCTTTTCGGTGTTGCAGGCTGCTCCAAAAGAAATCCAACTTCTTTTCGAACTTGTCGAGCTCGTCGAAGGTAAGTTGAGATCATCCACAAGAAGATCGATCTCCAAAGAAGGATGTCGTCCTCCTCAACTTGGGTTTTTTCGGCTGGGGTCAGATCAGCCAATCCATACTCTTCACCATTCCATGCCCTCACTGGTCGCGGAGCATTTTCACGTGGATAGTGCCTCAAGACCGATCTGGTCCGGCAGTTTGGGCCAGTGATGACCGCATCAATTCGATCTTGTAGGGCTGCTCGAAGAAGTCCAGCGTAGACACCATTGTCGAGCAACATGTTGTGACCTTCTCCTCTCTTGACATCGATCTCCAAGAGTTGGGTTTCCATTCCACCTTGCTGCTTCCAGGCTCTTGACAAGGTGAAGCCATCTTGTTCTCCTGCATACAAGTGCAAAAGAAAGCCATCTCTTTGCAAGCGCTTTCGTTGTCTTCTGTTCACCGGCAGATCCTTCCAGTCTCCGATGTCAGTGACCAAGCGGCTTTTGACATGCTGTGGAAGGCCTCGCAAAACAGGGTGGCTTTCCACAAGATCTTCCATCCATTTCTTTTCCTTCTCGAAACTGATGCTTTTCATGCTCTTCTGAACTCCTGCTGTCTCCATTTCTTCTATCAAATCCAAAGCCAACGTCCTTGGAAGTTGTGGGCATCCATTGCGGTTTTCAACTGGTAGTTGCCCTCGCACAGGATGGACGACATTCAGAGTTTCTCCAGCCCATTTGACCTGACATCCCAAGTCATGGACCAGCTGTCCCATAGGCAAAATTGGTTCGACGTCATGTCGATCTGTAACCATGATGCCACCGGGAGTCACCTGCAGAGTTGTAGATTCGCCATTTGCCAAAGTCACTGAAACCTTCTTGTAGGACGAATCACATTCACCAGGCCTTCTCGGACGCAAGGGATGTGTGGCCCCTGAGTCAATCAGGCCTTGATGTTGGCCATGGGAGATCTGGTTGATCTTGAACACCTTGAGCTTCAACTGGTTGAGCTGCTGTTGCAGTCGATCCATCACCTCATCCTTGGTTTCCGTGGGGCTTGATGTCGTACTTGAAGATGTAGATGGAGTAGATGATGTCAGCGACTTGAGCATCGTGTTGGCCTGCTCAAGCAACTCCTTCATAGAAGCTGTCTCAGACACCTCCTCTTCTTTGCCTTTCGTAGAGCTCGTCGGTGATGAAGTCTCCTCCCCCTCGGCCTTCTGGATCTTTGGCTTTTGCGGCGACTGGTCGTTTCTGTCCTTTGGTCGTGGACAGCTTGGTGACATGTGGTCAGGACAACCACAGTTCCAACATCTTCTTTTTTCGTCCTTCTGGTCATGCGACCAACTGCACATCTTTCCTCTTCTGCATCCCTGTTCTGACAGGAAAAACTTACACCTCCCTTTTTCCTCCTTCTGCTCCTCCTTCTTTGTCGGCGATCTTCCTTCTTCTTCAAGCTTCTTCAGTTTGGACACCTTCGCTTTCTCTGGCTCCACACGCTTCTTTGATGCATTGGAAGTCTCCTGATGGACGACCTGCTCGAACTCAGCGACAAGGTGTAGGGCAAAGGAAGTCACCGAAGTTGAAGTCGGAGTTGAATCCACCTGCAATGTAGATCTTGCAAGACTTATCCTGAAGGAAAGGTCTCGGTTGTTCTCCAAAGGTTTTTTGATGATCCTGTTGAGGCCCTTCAAAAGAAGAAAGGGGTCCGGCTCGGAGATCTGGAGATCTGCTGCACGTCGTCTCCAGCGCGCCCACCTGCGAAGGCTTTGCACGGCCTCCACAAGGTTCGATGACTCCGGAGGGAGCTCAAGGGACCTCAGGATCAATTCCTTTTCTGCAAGCCCTCCTGGTTGGTAAGTGACCAGGAGTTGGCAAATGATTGCCATCGCACTCAGCCTTTTGGCTGAAATGAGTTCTTCTCGTTGACCTTCAGGAACTGCCATCAGCAGAAGTGTCGAAGCTCGACGTTCCAGCCTGGCCCATTTGGGTTTGGCCAATTCCGTTGAGGGAGCTGGTACATGTGCAACTCGATCAAGAGGTGGTAGTTGAAGATGCCGTTGATACCAAAGGTGGGCCTCCATGACAAGCTGTTGCCACCATTGCGCACTGGAGTTGCTAAGGTCGCACATCATAGGCTCGATGAGCGCCATCCAGTCATTGAGATCAATTGGACCCGTAGTTGCACTCCACTCTGAAAGGGCTGGTAGTGCTGGAGCTTGTCGGACTGATTCAGTCGCAGTGTCCTCATCTCGATGTTCCAACATCTGACGTTGAATCGCCTGCATGCCTTCCATGAGCTTCAGCATGACCTTCACCGTCGTTGGTTCTTCATCACTTCCATTCTTTGGGGGTCTATCAGCCTCCTTGCTTTCTGGGGTCTTCGATCTTTGGCGGCCTTCGGGCTTTGGTGGTCTTTCAGCCTCCTGGTAGGGGGTCTCAGCCTCCTTTGATACCTGGCGCACATGCTGACTTCCCTTTGGTGGTCTATCAGCCTCCTGGTAGGGGGTCTCAGCCTCCTTTGAAACACGGTGGTACGACTGACTTCCCTTTGGTGGTCTATCAGCCTCCTGGTGGGGGGTCTCAGCCTCCTTTGGGTTATCTCCTGTTGGTGTTGAAAACTTTGGATCCTCTTCAGATTGGGATAGCTGCGCCTTCTCAAGACGTTCAACCTTCTCCCTCAACTTCCTATTTTCTTCCAAAACTTCTTCAATTCCCCTTTTCAACTCCAAATTTTCTCGAACCCCAACTGCAGGTGCATATGGGTATACATATTGCGAACCCATCCCAACAGTTTCTTGTATTCTACGTTCATCTTGCTCGAGAAAAAGAGGTCTCGAAATTGGAGGTTGAATGGCTGGTTGGTGGAATGCCACAGAACCACCGGGGTACAGCCAAGGAGCTTGTTGAAAAAGTTCTTGAAACCTGCGAAGTTGTTGGTCATCAAAAAGAGGTTGCTGCGGTGGTGAAGCGCCAGATTGGGTCCCCGGCGTCAGTGGCACCGGATCTGGATGCCTTTGGCCAGAAACATCTAGTGCTCGTGGAAGATCTGCGGACCCTCCGTTCTCCATCTTTTTGGCGTTTGTGGCAACGACGTCGGTCACCACAGGAACAACTGCTTCATGTTGAACAACGACAGCACCTGAAGTTTCATCACGGACCTCAGACTTCTGAGCTGGCGTTTTCACCTCAGTTTTAACTTGGCTTTCTGGAGTGGCCGGCATCACCTGAGATTCCTGTCCAGGTACAGCAGGCACAAGTGAGGCAGGAAAACTTCTAGGCCCTTCCTCTCTTCCCAAACTCTCTTCCTTCACGGGTGATTTGGGGGACTCTGGAACCACGGTTTCCATACCTTTCACATCTTCCAAAGGCAACTCTGAACCAGCTGCTATTTCTGCGTCAAGTCTCTGTTGCGCTTGCTGCATTTGTCGATTGCCCTCTTCGATCTCCTGGGGTGATGCCCTTCTTCTTGAGAACATCATTGGAAAGTGCAGCGGCTAGGCCCTTGGGCTCATAACCTAGTGGATTCAACCACCAGGGCCCGGTTCCACCTTAGATCCCTCGCCTCCAAAATGCAGCAGCTTGTAGAATGCTCAGCTCGTTTTCGCCGTCGCCAAATGTCTTCAGCTGCAAATGGAAGCTAAACGGTAGCTGCGGGTGACAGCCATTGAATTGGAATTGAAACATGCTGGCACATGAAATCAAAAGAAAATGGGTTATGTACTGGAATATGTTTGGCATCCAGCAGTGATAATCCTCAAGATATTGCCAAGCTTCTCATAGTGTTCCAAGATTATCATAAGAATTGGATGGGATTGGAATGATAATAATATCTGGGCAAATTGTAATATTCTTTATTACATAATAATTCACTAGCCTGAAATAAGGTTTTGTCTTGGGACAATTCCTCAAACCAAACCATTATTCCAGTTTTTGGTCGCATTTTGATGCACCTTAAAAAAAAAATGGGACCGTTATAAATGTATCCAGATAGAAATAGTATAACCCAATAAACATATATAAACATCAATACTTATAGTATCTTATAGTTATAGAGTGATCGTATAATCCCCCAACCATAACCCAATTTCTCTGCGCTACGACTTGGCGACCTCCACTGCCTCACGCAGCTCCGCGCTGCTGCGCGGAGTGCCGGCGGAAACGCCGGCGCTTCCGGCGGCAACGCCACCTGCGTTGCGCAAGTCGCGGAGCAAATCTTGGGATTTGAGGTGAAATGATTGAAGCAGAAGGGGATGATTACTCAACATGTCTAGCAAACATGACGAGTTAAGTAGCAAAAATTGGCACATGAGCAGCGAAAGAGCAAAATCCAGGGAGCAAAACTGGAGATTCAGCATGAGAAATGGAGACAACATGGAGAAAACTGCAGGCATTCAGCTTTAAGCAACAACAAGTAGGTCTCGGGAAACCTACCCAAAAGGATGTTTGACACGACCAAGAAAAACAATGAATAACATAAGGGATATAAAAGGATATAAACCAAAATTAACCAAAACTCCGATCAATATGAAATCATGAGGTAAACCAAGTAAAGGCAACAAAGAGTTCTAAGAGCCTGGCAATGATGGATGGAAAGCGGCCATTTGTAGGTACTGTGGATTATGCATCTACAAGTTTCTACATGTGTATATCAAAGGAACATTCCCTTCAATCTGTATAAATTATAAGAATTCACCGACCTGAAATAAGAAAATCTTGGCATGGTTCCCTTACAAACCATCATTTTTGTGTTTTGTCCCAGATTTCATGATGGAATGCAACTTGCGATGCTGCAGTGCCAAAAAAATAAAATAAAAAAACGGCTGAAATGGTAATCTTCCAAGTCATGAATCATGTCTATTCATTTCTATAGTATGAAAAACACAATCTTCTCAGATTCAAATAGCCTCCTGCCTGCCAAAATAATCTTTCGCAGGAGAGTACAACTGTATATTGACATATATGTATATATTACTATATATCATATTATATATATATATATGAATTTACATTGATAGAGTTATATTCATGTTCATCCTTTATTCCTAAAGT
>CAMXCT020001896.1:0-15000 GCA_947184155.2 Cladocopium goreaui | reverse complement strand
CAAGTGACAACAGAAACCCAGTGGGTCCCTCTCTGAGAAGTGGAGATAATGTGGTGAGACCCTTTACATAACAATCCAACTTTGTGATTTGTCCCATTTAGATCCAAGAAAACAAGCAATGGCTCTGAGTGGATCTGAACCAGTTGTTAACTTGTTGCTTGGGATCAATATATATAATATATAAATGTATATTATATATCCATTTCTAGCACTGTTAACCCTCAGTTTCTAGCGAAAAAATTGGTGAACGTGCCATTTTTTGGCGCAAATGCCAAATCCCCTACTTTTTTTGCTGGGTGTATAGTCGGGGAACCAAATCATGGGATTCCGAAACCACCATTTTTTTTGTGCGCAAAATGCTGCTGTTTTTTGGTTTCTTGGTCTTTCGTTTTGAATATCATTGAGATGCTCAACATCTTTTAGCCGTTTATGGCCTCAAAATCGGGCTCAGTGACTCTTCGGCGGCATCGGCCCTGACAAGAAGGGGATTGGGAAAAGTGCGGTGGAGGAGCCCATCCAAGATGGGGAAGTCATCATGTTAGGATTGGAGTCATCAAAATTAACATTTAAATAGTTCGTTCAAACTGGCGAGTTGAGCAGGAACAGTGAAATTGAAACCACAAACATTGGTATTGAAGTCATGAAACCATTTGAAAATAGGGATGTGATATATATATATACATATATATATATTTATTATTATTAAAATTAAAATTATTATTAATATTATTATTAATATTGTTATTAATATTATTATTATTAATATTATTACTATTAGTATTATTATTAGTAGTATTATTATTAGTATTATTATTAGTATTATTATATTTATTATTATTACTATATTACTTTATATATATATATATAAGCGAGGCGAAGTACATAGGATACAGAATCGATAATTTCGGCCTCAAAAAACATCTTCCGGAATCGGAGAAAAAAAAACGTTACTTAGACTTTATAATCTTCCGAAATCGGAAAAAAAACTATACTTAGAATATGAAAACACAATCTTGAAAAACCTGTAGAATATTCATTTTCGATTCTGGAAGATCCTTTTTCCCAGGTTTTTGATTTTTACCTTAATTCAGTGCCCGGGAACCACCAACAATAGCTGTGGAGGGGTGCCAACTGCCTTCTTTTTCATTGCCTGAAATTTGGCAACTCGTGGGGGGAACCCTTTTGTGAACTTCAAATTGCTTTTTTTTTAATGTAAAGTGTAATCAAAAACTGGTCAATTTGGGAAACTTATTTCTTTCCACCAATTCTGATCCAACAGTTATTGACATGTTCTTTGCTTTGCATGTGTCCGCTTGTATTCTCTTCTCTTCCTACCCTTGTTTTGTCTTTTTTCTGAGATGCTTGTTTTGGTTGCCATCAGTTGTCAGCTGCAGAAACCCATACATAGAATATGGATGAACACCGTACATGTGTCAATGATTGCCTTACATGTGGCAACTCGTGTGGGGAGCCTTTTGTGAGCTTCAAACTGCATTCGTATAATGCAAAGTGCGGTCAAAAACTGGTCAATTTGGAAAACCTATTTCTTTCCACCAATTCAGATCCAACAGTTATTGACATGTTCTGTGCTTTGCACGTGCCCGCTTGTATTCTCTTCTCTTCCTACCCTTGCTTGTTTGCTTTTCTGAGATGTTTGTTTTGGTTGCCATCAGTTGTCAGCTGCAAAAGCCCATATATAGAATATTGATGAACATGGTACATTTGTCTGTACAATGACTGCCTGAAATTTGGCAACTCGTGGGGGGGAGGGACCCTTTTGTGAACTTCAAATTGCCTTTTTTTAAATGTAAAGTGTAGTCAAAAACTAGTCAATTTGGGAAACCTATGTCTTTCCACAATTCTGGTCCAAAAGTTATTGACGTACGTATTCTTTTTTTGCACGTGTCCGTTCGCATTCTCTTCTCTTCCTACCTTTGCTTTTCCTTTTTTCTTGGATGTTTATTTGGGCTGCCATCAGAAAGCAGCTGCAGGAACACATACATAGAATATGGATGAACATGTTGCATTTGTTAATACAATGATTGCCTTACTTGGTAATTTGTAGGGGGACCTTCTTGTGAACTTCACATTGTCTTCTTTAAAAATAAAAAATGTAGTTTAAAACTGGTCAATTTGAGACACCCATTTCTTTCCTCCATCCTGATACAAAAGTTGCCCAGAACCCAGAATCCCCAATACTAAATATGAATTCAGATTTCAAAACCCTGAACCCCTAAAATTCAAAATTTCGAGGCCTCCCCCCCAAAAAAAAAGTGCCTTATAAAAAAGGTTTTTTGACAGGGCCCAGCGCCAAATCTGGACCCTGGTCCTTTCGGGCCCCTAAACCCAGAACCATTGAAGTATTGAAGTATTGTTATTTTTGAGGGTGTCCGAACATATTCTTATCTCTTCTCTCCATTTTCCTTGCCTTCTCCAAATTCTCCAATTGATAGAACCGAAAAAATGTCCAATCTGCTGGGTTTTACGCATGTTTTTCATATGGAAACATCCTCGTTCCTATGGCTCATGTTGTGCACTCCAAAATTCTACTGAGTCTACTCCAAATATTTCTACCCCAAATATTCTAATGTTTTTTCCCGTCGACACCCGAAGGGTTGAAAAAATGCATGTTATATGTAGGCGGCCATGCTTAATATATATATATAACCCATACATGGGAATTTGCGTCATAGAAACGGGGATGTGTATGAATCATGAGAATGGGACTACAAAAAAAAAACACAGGATTTAGTTTCTCAAAATGGAGTGTTGGTTCATAAAAACAACAATATTTGGACCAATTCTTGGTGACAATGGAACAAAATATGTCTGATTTGGTGAAAGTTAACCAGTTTTGGTCAGATCAGCGCGCACGGTCACATGGTGGGGCCATACCGCCTGTTCAACACACTCGGGACGTTCATGTCAGAAACGCCTTGAGGGATGACAGAAAATAGGTGATTAGTGGTTTTAATATTTAATCAAATCCACGCTGCATCCATTTTTGCTTTGTGTGTTTTCCACATTTGCTGTCAATATCACCTATGTTTCCTCGTGTTGTGTTTTTAAAGAAATGAAATACGTTTAGAATATGTTCAAATTACGCACATTGGGAATTTTCAACCAACCCAGATTTTGTTGAAATATTTGTCTGTTTTGGTTTGATTCTCTGAGTCTCCCAAACATCTTGGTTCATCATTTTCCGGCACAATGGCAATCCAAGGGTATATTGGATATCTGGACACATCCATATATCATATATCATGATTATTTCATTTGCCAAACATCTATAAAACCTGGACCTTTAGCCTGTACAATGTATTCCTATCGAACTAACAACTATGTCTGTGCATCTCACAATATTAATAAACCAAAACAATAAACTTGTCTATGGACATTTTGTTTTTCATCAATCGAATCGATGGAGGTATGCAAGGTAGTGCCCCCCAGTTCGAACTTGGTTTCCAACCCCCAGTAGCTAGTTATTTAATTATATATATATATCTCTCTCTCTCTACCAAAAACCAAAATTATTGGAGTTTTCGCCAACTTAGCGATCATAAATCAGCTATAAACCCCAGGAAATCACCAGTTTTGTTGGTGAAATCCCGATTTTTTGTTGCAACGACCGGGTTTCCGTTACGCCGTCCTTTCCAAGCCACCTTGCTTCCTCCACAGCACCGAAGGATTCGGCCAGACGTGCCTCATGACCCTAGATGACCATGGAGAACAAGGATAATAACGTGCAACCACCACTAGGTAATGACCATGTTTACTAGGTAGCATTGAAAAACAATACACAAAAATTAAAGGATCGGAAAACCCCACATGTCCACTTCTTCCAAGAAACGCAAAACAGGTGTGAAAATGGGATCGCAAAGGCAGGCAAAATAAAGGATATGATGGAAGAGTGATTGTGCGAAAGAACTGTGTGTGGGTGTGTGACAATGCCGTGTGTGACAAAGTGGTGTGTGTGTGTGTGTGAAAGGTTTGCGTGTGAAAGACTTGTGAATGTGACAGTGTTGTTGCGTAAAGATGTTGTGCGCGACAATGTTGTATGTGAAAAGTTGTGACTGAAAGAGTGATGTCACAATGTTATGTGTGTGTGAAAGGGTTGTGTATGACAATGTTTGTGTGTGAAAGAGTTGTGTGTGAAAGAGTTGTGTGTGACAATGTTGCCTGTGACAAAGTTGTGCGACAATGTTGTGTGTGTGAGGGAGTTGTGTGTGCAAGAGTTGCGTCTGAAAGAGTTGCGTCTGAAAGAGTTGTGTGAAAGACTTGTGTGTGACAAATTTGCGTATATGAAAATGTTGTTTGTGAAAGAGCTGCGTGTGTGTGAAAGAGTTTTGTGTGTGACAATGCTGTGTGTGAAAGAGTTGTGTGTGTGTGTGGCAATGTTATGTGCGACAAATTTGTGTTGTGTGTGTGTAAGCGTTGTGTGCGACAATGCTGCGAGTGTAAGAGTTGTGTGACAGCATTGTATTGTGAAAAAAGTGTGTGTGTGTAAGAGTTGTGTGTGACAAAGAGTGGTGTGAGAGGCGGGCGGCGGGCGGCGGCAGGCAGAGGCAGACGGGCGCAGAGCAGAAAACAAGAACCCCACACAATGATGTGGGAAAAACAGGCATTAACGAAGCATGGCCATACGAAATGATGATAATAACATGGAACAACCGTAGGTCATGACATGTCATAACTAATAACTAACCATGTTTAACGGGCAGTGCGAACCAAATCACCGTGTTGCCAACGAGTAATAACCATACAAAAAGGGATAACAACGTGCAACCACCACTAGTTGATGAGTAATAACCACGTTTAATGGGTAGCAATACGCAAATAAACCAATAATTAACGGTGGGAAATTGAAATGGGAAACCATACGAAACCATGATAATAACATACAACAACCATAAGTCATGACATGCCATTACTATTAACCATGCGGTAACCAAACAGCAAGTAGCTAACGAGTAATAACCATACAAAATGCATATACAGATACTGTAAAAAGGTGCAGCCACCACGAGTAGATGAGTGTATAATGGGTAGCCATACACAATTAAGCCCGTAGCTAACGAAGAATAACCATGTGAAATAAGGATCGCAACCTGCACAATCCATCAGCCAGGAGCAATAAGCATGTTTGATGGTAGTTGACGAGCAATAACATGCAAGAACCATACAAAGTGAGGATCATAACACGTAATAGCCATAGCTAATGACCAGTAAGTCGAAAGTCGGTGGTCCCAATTATTCTCAACTTCAGCTAACCCCATTTGGCGGCAAAAGAGAGCCAACCATCAACCACTGGCCTGCACCAACCTAAGCTTCAAGAGCCGGCTCAAAAGAGCAAGCCGCTCCTGGTTCGGTGAATCAACGCCAAGTCTGCGCAACAGGGTATATATATCAAGTGGCCATCCCAACTCCCTCCAAATCATTTTGTCTTGCGCATGCTGCGAGTGTGCTTAGGGACGTGGGTTTGCGCTGCAAAGCAGGCGCTCTGGCAGGCTAGAAAAGACAATATAAAGGAGTGATGTGGGCTCTCAATTGCCATAGCCATTCTTTCCAAACAAAGCGTTGCTATTAAGGCTCATTCCAAGCAGCGTCGCTGCGAACTTCGTGACTCACAGGGATGCGGCGGCCCTTGCATTGAGGTTTGATATGTTTGATTTTGACACTAAAAATGGCGTTTGTACTGTCCACAACTTGTCCACAGCAACAGTCCACAGTGACAATGGAAATCCGAGCTCCCTAAGAAAAAAAACAGCTTTGAATTAGCCCTGGAGGTTGGCGCCCAACAAATTACAGTTGCAAATGGAAAAAATACCGTTTTACCACATGTAGAATATGACCCGGCCATATGAATAATTTCAACATATTTGTAGCGCGTGCCGTACACTTTTCCAGACATGCCACTGTAAAATTCGTCGGCCTGCCGGTGTGTCTGATTGGAAGGTGTTGTTATTGTTTCTGTTCTTGCCTTGTGCTTGTTCCTTTGTTCTCTTGCGACGCTTTTTGCTTCGTCTGAGTCTGAGTCCTGTCCATCTCCCTCCCCACCCCCCCTTTCTCCTTTATCTTCAGCATCATCCTCTTCCTGTTCGTCATTCATCCTCTTCCTCCTGTTCCCTCTCTTTCTCCTTCCTCCTCTTCCCCCTCTTCCCCTCTTCCCCCTCTTCCCCCTCTTCCCCCTCTTCCCCCTTTTCTTCCTCTTCCTCCTCTCTCCTCTTCCTCTTCCTCCTCGTCCTCCGCTTCCTCCTCTTCCTTCTTCAGCTCTCTCCCATCTCCGTTGTGTCTTTCGTTGCTGTAGCCAGCCTCTATAATGCTGCATTTTTCCGCGGTTTCTCAATGTTTTCACTGTGTGCTCAAGGCAAAGGCGAGCTACAACACCCGGCTTTTACGCCAACCATTTTTACAGCAGTTGCCTTTCACGCGATCAAGACGCTACACCAACCAGCTTTTGCACAAACTGGTTTTTGCACAAGCTAGCTTCTATGCAAGCCGATTTTTACCCAAACTCACAAACTAGTTGTTTAATATTGTTTACATAAACTATTTTCTTACACCAAGTATACCTTGTACACAAACTAGTTTTCGAACGCCAACCAGCTTTTGCACAGACTAGCGTTTACACCTTTACATCGACAAGGACAAGACGTTTGTTTATTCTACAGGCTACCCTTGGCCCACATAAGGCCACTGGGCCAGTGGCAATCCAACAATTTCAACCACTTGTGACCATCAAAATGTACAAGCTCCATGTTACAGAGAGTTTTGGATAGTTTTGGGGTAAACCCAAAACAAACCTAATCATGAAAAACCAAGAGAAAACAACACATACATCTTACCGATGGCGATGCTCTATCATATTCCATCCGTTCTCAATCATCCTCAATCTACCTGCTCTGAGCCAAACCTATTCACAAAGCGGAACACTAGCCAAACTGAAGCCTCTGCGAAAATGACCAGGAACCAATAAAATAAAAACTAAAAAAAAATACAGTAATTAACTTTTAGGTGCATCGAAAAATAAAGCAAGAAATCCCCAGAACAAAGTTGACGGGAGGATCTAAACTGGACTGCAGTGGGCCAAGGCTATTTCAATGGGTTTCTTGTTTTATATGGAGGTGCTCAACGTCACGTTTTCTGCTGGTTCCTCATTTTGCAGAGACGCCACCCAATCCCCGCAGCGCAAAGCATGTTGTAAAACAAAGAAGCATCTGAAGCAAATGGACTACTGTATACAGTACACAAAACCGACAACAAAACAAAGGTGAAAAAACACAAACAAAATCCAACAAACATGTCTTTTTGCAGATGTTTCATATATCATTATTGCTAAATCTTTGCCAAAAAAAACTCCGGTGCAGAGCCTGCCACCCTAGTACCAGATCCTGGCAGCGGAAAACGAAACATACTAATTAACTTTTGCCGACAAAGATATTCTGGCCAAAATGCTACCATATTTTGCAACATATGTTGTCGCATGTTGTCGCATATTTCCAACATGTTTTTGACATATATATATTATGTATATATATATATAGTAATAATAATTCTGCCATATTCTGAAAGTCTCTCTGACATTTCTCTGATATCTAGCCGACATTTACATCGACATGTCTTCTAACACCTTTTCTGACAGTTTCTCTCATATACGATATGCAGTATCTTCTGACATATGTTCTTACATATTTCAGAAAGATTATCTGGCATATCTCTGACAGTTCTTTGAAAATATTCTGATTACATATATCCGTACATGTATGACATAGCTTCTGATACTTATCCTGGCATAATCCTGACACAGCTTCTGGCATATTTTCTGACAGTTTCTCTCACATACCTTCTGGCATATGACAATTTCTGCGCAATGGCAATGACAAATCTTCTGAACTATTGATATCCCGCCTTCTCACATACCTTCTGGCATATGACAATTTCTGCGCAATGGCAATGACAAATCTTCTGAACTATTGATATCCTGCCTTCTCACATATCTTCTGACATATGACAATTTCTGCGCAATGGCAATGACAAATCTTCTGAACTATTGATATCCCGCCTTCTCACATATCTTCTGACATATGACAATTTCTGCGCAATGGCAATGACAAATCTTCTGAACTATTGATATCCTGCCTTCTCACATATCTTCTGACATATGACAATTTCTGCGCAATGGCAATGACAAATCTTCTGAACTATTGATATCCCGCCTTCTCACATATCTTCTGACATATGACAATTTCTGCGCAATGGCAATGACAAATCTTCTGAACTATTGATATCCTGCCTTCTCACATATCTTCTGGCATATGACAATTTCTGCGCAATGGCAATGACAAATCTTCTGAACTATTGATATCCCGCCTTCTCACATATCTTCTGACATATGACAATTTCTGCGCAATGGCAATGACAAATCTTCTGAACTATTGATATCCTGCCTTCTCACATATCTTCTGACATATGACAATTTCTGCGCAATGGCAATGACAAATCTTCTGAACTATTGATATCTGCCTTCTCACCATATCTTCTGGCATATGACAATTTTGCGCAATGGACAAGACAAATTGAAACATTATATCAGCTTCTCACATTTTTGACATATGACAATTTTTATGCGCAAATGGCAATGACAAATCTTCGGAATATTGATATCCGCCTTCTCACATATTCTGGCATATGACAATTTCTGCGCAATTGGCCATGACAAAATCTTCTGAAAACTATTGATATCCCGCCCTTCTCCCCATATTCTGACTATGACAAGTCTGCTCAATGGCAAGACCAAATCTTCTGAACTATTGATATCCCGCCTTCTCACATATCTTCTGACATATGACAATTTCTGCGCAATGGCAATGACAAATCTTCTGAACTATTGATATCCTGCCTTCTCACATATCTTCTGGCATATGACAATTTCTGCGCAATGGCCATGACAAATCTTCTGAACTATTGATATCCCGCCTTCTCACATATCTTCTGACATATGACAATTTCTGCGCAATGGCAATGACAAATCTTCTGAACTATTGATATCCTGCCTTCTCACATATCTTCTGACATATGACAATTTCTGCGCAATGGCAATGACAAATCTTCTGAACTATTGATATCCTGCCTTCTCACATATCTTCTGACATATGACAATTTCTGCGCAATGGCAATGACAAATCTTCTGAACTATTGATATCCCGCCTTCTCACATATCTTCTGACATATGACAATTTCTGCGCAATGGCAATGACAAATCTTCTGAACTATTGATATCCTGCATTCTCACATATCGTTGACAATGGACAATTTCTGCGCAATGCAATGACAAATATCTGAACATTGATATCCTCCTTTCAATATCTTCTGGAATGACAATTTCTGCGCAATGGCAATGACAAATCTTCTGAACTATTGATATCCTGCCTTCTCACATATCTTCTGACATATGACAATTTCTGCGCAATGGCAATGACAAATCTTCTGAACTATTGATATCCCGCCTTCTCACATATCTTCTGACATATGACAATACAAATCTTCTTATGACTTATCTCAACTTATCTCACAAACCTTCTGACAGGTCCCCGTAATCCCCGCGTATCCCGCGGCCACCCGCGGCCATTGGTCACCTGTTGGGGGCCAATCCATCGCCGCCATGGACCATATTCCACAACATTCCACATGAAATTTCCAAAGGGTAGATGTTCATTAATATGCTTTTATTGGCAGAACCCATATACCATATGTCCACAAATTCATACATAATCATAGATGTTCCCCATAGCATGGTATTGTCTAGGATTGTATCTGGGCAACTGTGCCCACTTCTGGCCTCGAAATTCGGGGCGGGCAAGCCTTGAATTGTAGGGAACAACTAACCTTTGAGCCCCCAAAGGCTCTTTCCAGAATTCAATTGATGATTGCATGCTCCCTCCACTCGAGCTGGGAAGTACATATATAGGTGTCTTTCACTCTGATGCCAAAAAAATAAATATTGTTGTTTTCTTCGGACGCAAATCTGACTATTCTGACGCAAGATGTTGATTCCAACTAGTAACTAGCAACTGTCGATAAAAATGGAACAGCATAGCCCCAGCTTGCAGCGATGTTCTAACCGTCGTACATGGGATTCACCAGTGCCAATCTTGCTCATCTCTAGGGCACATGGGGGGTGTCCTGCAATGGTGTCCTTACCTAAACTCAATCTGGGATAAAAGGGAATGTGAACGGAGATAACTCCTCCTAGATTCCAGCATGTTTAATCTGCTACTTCCAGTAGAAAATCTTCCCAATTTTTCTTTTTTTGGGGTTCCATCTTGGATGTCAAATGGTCACAAACAATCATAATACCAATATTTTCCCAGCCAATGTTCCTGTTTCTATCTATCAACTGATTTTCGTTGGCTATATTCCCCTGTTTTATTGCTGGGGTCCTGGGTGTGTGTGGATCAAAATCTATGACTTGCTACCCTCTGGTAAACGTTTACAACAAACTATGGAAAATCACAATTTTTAATGGGTAAATCAACTATTTCTATGGCCATTTTCAAGTTCGCTATGTGGCTGTTTACCAGGCCGGGTAGTTTATGATCCAACTTTGGGGTACAAAAAGTCTCCGAGGATTCCTTCTGCCATAGGCCCATCATACTCAGTATGCTTGTGTTCCTGTTATCACCCGGTATTGTTTTAGTGGATGGGTGTGTATCCTTGTGTTTGATGCTGAAATCCCGAGGTTTTTGGGCTGATGCCGAAAACCAAAACATATATCCTCACCCTAAGGTCGCCAACCTTGGATATCCTGCCAAAGAGAAAACGCTGGATATGCCTACATAAGAAGTACCTCTCAACCTACCCAACAAGGGATTTCCTGAATTTTGCTGACAATATCTTCATGTTGGTGATCCAATTTTCATGATTCACACACCAGACAAAATGGAAACAAAATGGAAACAAAAATATGTGGATCAAAACCGGATATCAAAACCGACCAAAATAGGTGCTCCCGACTGGGCCTTTAATTTTGACCCAAGAATTGACCACAACGGTGAGATCCGTGGTTCCCTAGCAGCCCTAGCACGGAAATTAACCATGCGTGGTTCCAAATAAATCCCCCATCATCCAGGTTGTCGTGACTGTCCTCGGAGCAATCTTCCACCCAAATGTCCTGCGGAATAAAAAAAGGGCACTTCAGCAACAACAAGTAAAGACCCAACCATCAAGTGGATGAAAAATCGAAAATTTGAAACCCGATACAATCACCAGCATGATTTAATAGATACAAAAATTTATCAAAAATGCACCTTTTGATTTTGGGATCCTCAATTTTGACTCTACTGTGTTTATTTTCGCAAGAAAACATCAGATATCATCAAGTAGATACTGGTGAAATCTCCAAAAACTGTTGTCCTGCTAGAGCATGCAATGATATGCCATCATTTCATAAAGGAAAAACCCTCGTCTTGACAAAACACCATTTTGGTGATCTCCCTTGAGCTTCACGCATATCAATGGGATGTATCTCACTCCACTTTCTGGTTTTTAGTCTGTTGTGGTGGATTGTGTATGCCTGGGTTGGCACCAGCCCCTGAAATACTGAGATCAAACAACCTAAATTCTTGTTACTGGTCAAAATTTTGTGACCCTAAATTGGTTCAAAGAAACAGAATGTTTATATAGGTGCCAAGGTCTCCAGACCAATAATTCTATGCTTCTCAGCCTCTTTTTTACTGTTTCGAAATCTAATCTTGTTTGGTTCGGTTGACCTTCCATGTTTCTGGATGCGCCAATTATGTAAAATGATACCAAAGTCAATAGCAAACCCATTGTTGGGATGAATCACCACATGGAAACCATCATTCACGGGTTTCGGTCGGCCAGTGAAGCCGCAAAAGTATATACACTTTGCAGTTGATTTTCCCTCCCAGTTTTGCTGTTGTACATCGCCATTTCTCTTTCGAAAATTCAACATTTCCGCTACTCGAAAATATATAACAAATAAAAAATAAAATAAAATATTATAATAAAATATATTACAATATATCATAATATAATATATTGTAATGTAACATAATAAAATATAATAAAATGAAATAGAGTAAAATATAATATGATTATTATATAACAAAATAAAAAATGATACAATATATATATAATGAAAAATATTTAAATATAATATAATATTAAAAAAAATATGATACAGTATAATATAATTGAAAAATATAATATAATATATTATGTAATATTAAACTATATTAAATATAAAAAAATATTATATACTATACGTTATTCTATTTTATTATAAGATATTATGAATATATATATAATCTAAAATAACAGATAGTATAAGATATAATATAATATAATATAAAAATTCAAAATTTTAATTATAGTATATAGTTTAAAATATATAATTAATATATACAATAAATAGTAAAATATCTAATATTAAAAAAACAAATAATATAATTTAATAAAATACATCAAAAAAATTATATATATATTATAATAAAAATTTGCTATGTAATAAAATATAATATGTAAATATATATAATATGTAAATATCTATAATTATTTAAATAATATAATATAATTTAAAATAGTATAATATAATACAATGCAAAATAATAAAATATAATACGATATAATAAAATATAACATAATTTAAGATTACAAAAAATATATTATATTGTATTATATTATATTATATTATACTAAATTATATTATATTATGTTATAAAACTAAAATATAATAAAATAATAAAATATATTATATTATAGGTTTAAAAATATATATAGTATAAACATGTATAAACTAATATGATAGTAAAAATAGTATAATAAATGAAAATATAAAATAAAATAATATAAAAAAATAATAATCGTATAATATATACATATAATAATATATAATATATAGTAAAATAAAATAATATAATATAATAAAGTATGATACAATCGAAGGAAGTTTAGAAGTCAAACTTCCGACAATATGGACAGATGAAAAGCAGAGTAGGGAAGAGGCAGAGAGAAGAGAAAGATTAGAAGAGAGAAGATCAGAAGAGAAAGAGTCAGAAGAAAGAAGATGCAGATGCGCAAAAAGGTAGGAAAGTCGCGAAACACTGTGTTTTTCCAATGATTTGAGGCTCCGGAGGGTCGAAAAGTAAGCTCGCTAAAGCGGCGGGTGCGGAGCCAGCTGGCTAGATGAGAGATGAAAAATTGCACGCCGTTGTGGCGCGAAGCACATTTCCAAGTCAAAATGTACAAAACACACCAGCGTCGGACCACTTTTGGAAGTTGCGATGTCGAAAAAGTGCACGCCGTTGTGGCGCGAAGCACATTTCCAAGTCAAAATGTACAAAACACACCAGGTTCGGACCACTTTTGGAAGTTGCGATGTCGAAAAAGTGCACGCCGTTGTGGCACGAAGCACATTTCCAAGTCAAAATGTACAAAACACACCAGGTTCGGACCACTTTTGGAAGTTGCGATGTCGAAAAAGTGCACGCCGTTGTGGTGCGAAGCACATTTCCAGGTCAAAATGTACAAAACACACCATGCTCGGACCACTTTTGGAGGTTCAGATGTCGAAAAAGTGCACGCCGTTGTGGCGCGAACCAGATTTCCAAGTCAAAATGTACAAAACACTAGGGTTTCGGACCACTTTTGGAGGTTCAGATGTCGCTTCGCTTCGCTTCGCTTCATTACACTACACTACATTACACTACACTACACTCCACTACACTACATTACATTACACTACATTCCACAACACTACAACTACAACTACACAACTACACAACTACACAGCCACACAACTACACAACTACACTGCACTACACTGCACTACACTCAACTACACTAAATTACACTCCACTATACTCCACTACACTACACTACCTTGCAATACACTACACTACACTACACTCCACTACACTACATTACACTACACTCCACTACACTCCAGCACACTAAATTACACTTCACTACACTACACTACATTACACTACACTACACTCCACTACACTACATTACACTACACTACCTTCCACTACACTACACTACATTACACTACACTACACTACATACACTACACTACACTCCACTACGCTACAACTACAACTACAACTACCCAACTACACTCCACTACACTCCACTACACTAAATTACACTACACTACACTACATTACACTACACTACACTACATTCCACTACACTCCACTACACTACACTACAACTACAACTACACAACTACACTCCACTACACTAAATTACACCACACTACACTACATTACACTACACTACACTCCACTACACTACACTACATTACACTACACTACCTTCCACTACACTTCACTACATTACACTACACTACATTCCACTACACTACAACTACAACTACAACTGCACAACTACACTCCACTACACTCCACTACGCTAAATTACACTACACTACACAACCTTCCACTACACTTCCCTACATTACACTACAATACACTCCACAACACTACAACTACAACTACACCAGTACACTCGACTACACTAAATTACACTACACTACATTGCACTACACTCCACTACACTACAGCAAATTACACTACACTACGCTACATTACACTACACTCCACTACACTCCAGTACACTAAATTACACTTCACTACACTACATTACACTACACTACACTCCACTACACTACATTACACTACACTACACTACATTACACTACACTCCACTACACTACATTACACTACACTACACTACCTTCCACTACACTACACTACATTACACTACACTACACTACATACACTACACTACACTACAACAACAACTACAACCACGCAACTACACAACTACACTCCACTACACTCCACTACACTAAATTACACTACACTACACCACATTACACTACACTACACTACATTCCACTACACCCCACTACACTACACTACACTACATTTCTCTGAATGACACTGCACCACAGATAGACAGGTAGACAGA